>CM060428.1:8369471-8615011 GCA_030545235.1 Helianthus tuberosus | reverse complement strand
CTCACTTCTGGGCTCTCGACAATTGGCAGCAATCTTGAACACTTTTGGGCTTCATATAACCACACAACATATTCATTACGGGGGGAATTTCCTATCGAGGAGAAGCAGCCGTATAACATCTTTTGGGGGATCGAAATCATTATTATTCATCATCATAATTTCAACTTCACATACCGAATCAATCATGCCTTCAACTTCATATCAAGCTTTTGATCGGACGAGTAACATGCGCGGTTAACCCTCCAGTGAACACTCCGGGCGATGATTCTTGTATTTCACTTTTAATTTAGTTCTGTTTGTTTGAGAATTAGATTGTAATGAGGTGTTGACCGAATTGCATTCACATATATATATATACAATTTGTGTGACAGACAAATCCTGGTGATAACCAGAGAGACGTATTTATGTTGAATCTAATTGTGCCTTTGCTGATTGAATAATTATTTATGCTTGCGGTTAATATCTCTCTGATCAATTGGTATTATGCTAGGATCTTGTATAAGTAATTGGTTTATGTGACAGATTTACCATTTAATCAGTGGCATCCAAATAAACAATAATTACATTATTAGGTGTTTACAGAATCTGAATCCCGGAGTGGTCACGTTCCTATCATTGTTTTCTCATTTTCACAATACTTATTCATAAAAATTACAAAAAAATAGATAAACTAGCAAATTTCATAAAGTAAGTTTAGATTAGTTAAATGGTATTACACTGACCACATGCTCCTCTGGATTCGATACCTGACTTACCCTGTCTATAGGTAATTTTAGGTTTTTGCATAGACCCGACGACAGTCTATCATAACTCAAAAGAAGAATTATGGGTCAAACATGCTCTCAAAAGACCTTGTCGTAATTAAAAGACTAAAAAGGACCAAAATGCCCTTGTTGGCTAATTCGAATAAACAACCTTTAAAGGTTATTTGGAAACAAGTTTTATGATTAGATAAATACTTAGAATAAGTATAGAAGCTGAAGGAGGTATTATGTTAGTCAAATGACTCTACATGGGTCTTTGCCGTAAAATGATAGTCCGAGGGATAAAACTCGGAATATATAGATCTCCACATTAAATCCACCACAAATATAGTTGTGGTGGAAGATTATTTGGTAAGAAATGTGGAAATATAAAGCTAGATACAAATGAAAGCGAATCTTGTTTAAGATATACCTAAATACCCTTAACGGGTCAAAATAAGCATACGAGCGAAAACGGGTTTAAATTGTGTAAGAAACCTGTGATTAGAACCTAACATGGTAGATAACATTAAATTGAAGAAGTGCATGTGATATAAGGATCAAACAAATATGTTTGTTTGACAAAACGCATAAACGGGTTAAAATTCGGTAAAAAGGTAACGAGTCGAAGGCGTAGAAGTCTTAAAATTTATTATGTTGGATGTTAGATTTTAACTCCATATGATGGAGAATTAAATTACGGACGCGTAGGAAAAAGAATTGCGTAAAACGGATCAATAACGAAGAAGTTATGGCCATTTCCGAAAAAGAATTAAATTACGGACGCGGGTGCCGGAGGAGCTTGTTGACCCTGAGGGGCGGTGAGTAGAGCTTGATGAGCAGGAGTTTGTCGAATACGGCAGTTGGTGGTGAAATTGTCGTACATATTGCAATGAGCACAAAAACGTCAAGCAATGGTAGTCGGGTGATGGTAGGTACAAGTAGGGCAGAGCGGGTGTGGCCCAGTGTATGCACGTTTTGCAGGTGGTGCATTTGCCACAGGCGCCACTACTTGACGCTGTTGGGCTGGTACAGCTTGAATTGGTGCAGCAGTGATCGCACAGTTCTTGTTGCTGGAGCTGTTCTTTCTCTTGTTATTCCTCTTGTTGCTTGATGAGGTGGTGGTTTCAGCAGTTGGTGCGGTGGTGGTAGCTTGATGCAGGTGCTTTGAAGTTTTATCTCAGACACCGGCCTTGACCCGCTTGTCGTTGATTTCAGCAGCCAGTAGATAAGTTTCTTCGATCGTCATAGTCTTAGCCGCTTGAACGAAATCAGCAACACAGTCAGGCAGGGCTCGGATATACTTTTTGATTGTGATCTCCGGAGTCTTGACCTGATCGGGACAAATGATGCTGAGCTGTTTGAAGCGAGCAGGGAGAGCAGCATTGTCACCTTCCTTCTGCTGTATGTGCCAAAATTCATCTTCTAGCTTTTGGCGTTCATGTGGAGGGCAGAATTCTTCCAGCATGACTTCCTTGAGCTCGTCCCACGACAGACCGTAGGCTGCATCGTTCCCTCGCTTATTCCTCTCGGCCGTCCACCAGTCTAGTGCACGGGACTGGAAAACGCCGGTAGCATTCAGAGTTCGGAGGTCATCGGGGCAGCCACTCTGTCGTAAAGTGACCTCAATGGAATCGAACCATTGGAATAGTGCAGTAGGACCTCCCTCGCCAGTGAATTCTTGTGGCCCACATGACTTGAATTGCTTGAAATTGAAGGCCTTAGTGGTAGCTTTAGGAGCTTCGGTCCTTGATTCCTCAGACGACTTGCTGACGTTCTAGTAAACCTCACTTACAGCCTTTGCTACACTTTTAGCGATGATGGCAGCAAGGCGTTTGTCTCTCTTTTCTTGACGAGAAAGTAAGGGATGACGGGATCCAGATGACATTGTCTGCAACAGACATCGTCACAGGACTCAACACATTGTATCCGAATCTCACCTCACACGTCTACTACTTACTAAAGCTCAGTAACACGCATAATCACATAACACATAGGCACGGAATCACGGATTCACATAGTCACAGAAGCACATAATCACGAAATCACGTAAGCACATAGCGCACAGAAGCACAAAAGCACATATACATGTAGTCGCAGAGGCGGTCAGAATACAGAAACCTATTATTCAAAGTCCGCGATCATTCGAGTATAGCGTTCGCGTTTAGTATATCGAATAGCGTAGTATAAGCGTACAGTATAGTATAGGTCGTCCATAATTTAACGATTTGTCAGCGATTTGAGATAGAATGCAGCGCGAGTCGTGCGTGTCGATTGAAGTGAAAGCATAAATCAAATAACTTTTCCAAAAATTTAAACACATAAGCAGGTAAATACATAGATAGACACATAAAATCGACGAATCATCAGAGTCGGCAGTTGCGGGCTCAGAATCGAAACACTTATATAATAGAGAAATAGATTGTCTACGGCTATTAGACTTCGACTACCCAAAGTGGTTCGACTATTCACAAGGATCTGGTGTGCACATTTGACCTTCAGGATTATGCTTTTGCCTCGATTCTTGGGTGTTAGGCTCATATCCCGTTAGTCATGTTGTGACTTCAGGTCGTTGGAGTCCGTCGAAACTTTGGTGAGAGCTTTGTAAAATGAGCGGAACAAGTAGTCAAGGTTAGGGTTTCACCCCTAGCTTAACAACTTCGTCCCTGTTTTAATAAAATAGAGGAGATTATTCATCAAAATGTGGATTTCACTCCTGATTTGGCATAATTCTCCTCGTTTGTAGATAAAATGCTGGTTGTTAAAGCAACTTTAGTTGAGAGTTTGCGGTTTTCACACCTAATCTCGACTTTATCGCCTATTCATAATTGAAAATTCGAGTGCAGTGATAGTGTAGAATAAGCGAGAATAGCGAGAAAATAAACTCGTACATAATTCTTACTGGATGTACTCACGTTGGTCTGTTGGTTCTTAACTATAGACTAGGTCTCTAAGACATCAACCCGGACTAGGTCGAGTCTTGCCTAATTCCCTATAGTTATGGCTCTGATACCAATCTGTCACACCACAACCGATGGCGGAATCATCGGGGCATGGCACTGAGCGAAACAGATTGTCCAGAAGTTTCCATAACAATTATCATTACCAATTAATTTAAAGTAACATGTCCCATACCATGTCTTAATAGGCAAACCAATTATTACAGACAAATCTAGTCAAGTAGTTCTGTTCCGACAACTCAGATTTACAAATAGTTAAATTGTTTATTGGTTTCTAGGACTCCTTCCCTAGCCTCAATTTCATCACCAGCAAGCTAAGCATAGAAACAACCTAAGCACCTGTCACATACGTTAAAATAAAGTCAATACATATAATGTAAAGGTGAGTATACAGGTTTGATAATAGCATATAAAGTTCGAATTCGTTTACGCATAACCAGCACGTACACATAGTAAAATGAAGCACGTTAGTTATCGACATAGATCCATCGATACCAATGACTGCAGGTTGACTACCCGGGGCAGTTCGCAATACATGATTACCACTGTAATCCATGCAAGTAATCGTCCTTAACAACCCCCGTGTGAACGGGTGCTGAGTCCAAACTATAGTACTATCGTTGCTAAGGCAGGTAGACAGCATTCCATGTGTAAACATAACAAACAAGCATTCATAAACCACGTATAACATGCATTAACGGTTAGCGTTCAAATAGTATTGAGTAGTGTGTTTGATGTGATTTGAATAGTTGTAACGTATGTAACACCCAAAAGTGCTTAAAGCAAAAAGGGGTCGAGTATACTCACAGCGGTTGATGGATTGAAGGGAGCGCTTAGCGAGTACGGTTAGCCTGAATAGTTTGATAGCATAATAATAAGCGACGCGTAAAACGGAAAACAAGTGTTGGAGAGTCGGACAGCTGGTCGATCGGACGGTAGTTCGATCGGACGCCTGACCGTTCGGTTGACAGTCCGCTCGGACCGCTGTCCGGTCGGTCGGTAGGCCGATCGGATGGCTGTTCGAGTGGATTGTTTCTTCCTTTGAAAAGGATGTGTTTGTGTATGATGGTTTGACTTTTGAAGTTTTCGTTGTAGCATTTGAAAACATTGAAGTACCTTTACCCTTCAGGTCGGTCGATCGGACGGCTGTTCGATCGGCCGGCAACCCGATCGGTTAGGTATTTTTAGCAAGACAAGTTCTTAGCAGGGTGTCGCCTGATCGGACGGCTGTTCGATCGGGTGGCACTCCTAGTGCATCGAACCTGTTAAGTGTTGAAGTATAGTATCTCATGATTCAAAGAGTAATCCGATCGGACAGTAGTCCGATCGAACAGCAGTTCGTTCAATACTGGTCTTCAAAATAAATTGATTAAGAGTGGGACCATGTGTTAACCGATCGGCTGGCCAGTCGATCGGCTGACTGTCCGATCGGCTGGCTGTCCGTTCGGACAGCAGTCCGATCGGTCAGCATCCTGACCTGATCAGCCTATTCGTCTAACACTTGGTTGTTCTGATTGTTTGTCGTTTTATTGAGGTATTTTGACAACGAGTCGAACCATAGATCCCTCGTCCTTACTTAGTTCCCCTGGTCGGACAGGAATCACCCAAATCCTGCCGGTGAGCTGTTCGGAATGGAGTTTAACGTTTAACCCGAAATCAGTTAACCTCGTGGATAGAATCCGGATCTTGAACCATGCAACCACCGGAGTGACTTGTAAGCTGGCACAGGCTCCGTTTCTATCGGTTTGAAGGCATTTGAGTGAAAAGTGTTGAAAGAAAGTTAGAAAATCCATCTTTCAATCCTTTTTCACCGTGTATATGTTTAGATCTATGAAAGATCTTTGTTTGTTTATGTGGAAATCGGCTAGATCCAAGTTATTCTTGGTGGATTGAGGCCAAAACATGAAGTTCTTCAAGAACCCATGATGACATCATCCTAGAACACTTGAATCTTGATGATTTCACGGTTAAAAGTTAAGATTTGAAAGATAGAAAGGTGTGGGAGTGCGTGTAGATCAAGAAAGTACAAGATTTAGGACGAAATCTTACCGGAATCGAGAGGAATCTGAGAAAAAGATGAGCTGAGCGTGCTGGTCGGACAGAGGTTTCCAAAAGTGGAAAGGATGACAATGACAGGGGTATTTATAGGATGCCAAAAGAGGAAGGTGCTGGCCGATCGGCCAGGCAGCTCGATCGGACAGCCTGTCCGATCGGACAGCAGTCCGATCAGCTGGCTGTTCGATCGGCTGGTAGCCTGATCGATCAGCTGCACGTTTCGAGTGTTCGGTACGACGATTTTTTATATTTCGATTTCGGTTGCGAGCGGTTCGATACGATAGGGTTTCCTAGTCAAATTACTTTTAATCCCAACCACTCATATCTCGCACTATCCCTTCTCTACTAATTATCATGGTTCGATTGTGATTCGAGTTCATTTGCATTTCGAGTTTTCGATTGATTTCCACAACATACAAAATTAAACATGCTCAGGTAACACGTAAGGCACACACACACGTATAACAATATTCTAAATGCGTGTTTCGAGTTGAGATTTGATTCGATGTCGATTGGATTAGTTAGCTTTATCGTATTGTTACTTCCTATAATTCACAGTCGTGGGTCGATTGAATAACGATTAACATACGTCGATTTATTGTAATTATTGACACTTACTCCACATAATACAGCTAATTTAAACACATAAAAGAAATCTACTACAAGTCAAGTTGCGCGAAATCGGTCGTTGACTTTGACCTCGACTCTGACTTTAACTTCTCGAAAACACGGGGTGTTACAAGTGGTAAGTTCCTTGAACACTCCATATTACTTCTATTTTAGTAGGTTAAAAGATGCTACATGTTGATTATTATGAAGAACACTAAAGAATCACATGAAAGAAACATGAACATAAGCTTAAATTATAAGAAATCATGTTATTTATGTGTTGTTATACTTGATGATTGTTGCTTGCTTGTGTAAATGATGTAGATCATCATATGATCTTGCTAGATCATGATTAAAAACATGATATGGCAAGATGAGAGGATGATTATGTTAAGAAATCAATAGATCATCCTTATGTAATCATGAACTTGAAATAAGAAAGTTGTTTTCTTGAAAAACCACGATTAAAGTGAGTTGTTGATCATGTGGATCTAAATATTTATGAAGGATTTCAAATAAACCAAGTTAAAAACATAAGTTTCATATAAACTTGGTTCTTACATGAACAAACACTATTTTTGGTGGTTAAACAAGTGTAGAAACACTTGTGTAACAAGAGAATTTCACAAAGAAACATTTTTGGAAAACATGATTACAAGTTGTAAACATCTAAGTCTTTCAAGAATGATGTTTTTATATAAACAACCACACTTTAAAGGGTAACTAAACTCACTAAACACCCTACCAAGTTACTACAAGTTTTCATAAACTTTCAAGTTCATGAAGTAGTAGAATATGCATAATTTTGGCATGATTGGTAAGTATAAGATGTTTAGGGTTGATTGTGATGATTTTCCAAAAGAAAATGATATGCTTGAAAGCATGGAAACCTCCATTTTTAGGGGAAACTATGGCAAAATTTTCTAAAAATATAAACACTTAAAAAAATATTTTCAATCAAATATTTATAAGTGTATTTTAACCATGAGTTTTCCATATAAACTTTGTCATAATTTTTTGTTACAAAAATACAAATATTGGAGGTTGGTTTTTATAAATAAAAGTGGCTAAATATATATTTAGAATATAAATATACAATGAAGACACACATGTGTGATTATGTGTATACTTTGTGTAATAGTTATGTTATTTTAGGACTTAAAATAATATAACACGTTAAAACACCAAGAATTACAATCCAAAATATTACCAAAATATCAAGGAATAAATATACAAGTTACACACAAAATATTAGCAAAACCGAACAAGAAATGTAACTTACAAAATATTCCGGAAAAATATGTTCACAAAGTATATTTTGATAAATAATATTTTGGATACAAAGGGACGAAAACATGATTTTTATGATTACCACAAAGTTATATCATATTTTGACAAAGGAAAAATATAACATTTTTGACAAATATAAATATATATATTTTCCTTGGAATTATTAGAAAATATATTATTTTTGGGAAAAATATATATTTTCTTGAGTAAACATGAAATACATTATTTTTGGATAAAAATAAGTTTATATATATTTTCTAAAGTTAGACTTGAAAGTATATTATTTTGGAACTATAAATATTTTGCCAAGAGAAAGATTATAAATAATTTTTCTAAAGAGTAAAATGCACGGATAGTCCCTGTGATTTGGTAAAATTTCACCTTTAGTCCCTAAATTTTTAAAATTACATGTGTGCTCCTTGTGGTTTGCTCGGTTGTTACTCGGATAGTCCCTGAAGTGGATGGAAGTTAATTTTTTCAGTTAAGTGGACATGAAATGACAAAATTACCCTTACCACTAAAAAACATTATATTATACAATAAAAGAAATATAATATAAATTTGAGTAGGGCCCACTTCTTTATATACATAAACCACCCCACGCTACCCCCACCCACCCTCTTCAAGACCCCACCAACACCACCATCAGTTCTCCCACCCACGCCATCCTCCCACTTCTTTAACTCCACAACCAATCCCCCGCCCTGCCCCGTATCTCTTTCCGGCAACCCCTTCCACCCTTAATTCCTGGCAACCTCGTTCAGGTAACTCCACCCACTGGAACCTTAAACAAATCTTAAAACATCTTAAACAATGGCGGCAGAAGGCAACCTTAAACCCCTTCCAACATTCTTTTTTATTGAAGGGTTACTATCATTTGAAGCACGACTGTCACTCATGGTTTATTTGTTCTTATCTTAATGCCTATATTAGTGAAGAGTGGTAGGCTAAATTGCAACAAAAAGAACCTGCAAAGGAGTTTTTAGTGGTTTGGAATCTGAAAATCTTTTCGTACATGTGGTTGGTTCACATATATTACTAGTAGTGATAAGAACAAGTGGACCATGAGTGTCATTGAGTGATTTAACTTAAGAATAAAATGTACTTTGTTTTTATGGTGATTGTGTGTTTAAGTTTTCTTATGGTTCATCAGCCCTTATCTCCTTTGTATGTGGCTTTTAATCGCCACTGATGTTGCCGCTAAAGCAACCCATGATACCATCGTTGTCAATCGTGAACCTGGGACGTTATAGTGGTTCTGTGATATCTGTGGTGAGGGTTTACACGTAAGTATGTATATGTTCAGTGGATTTGGGATCAGATGATTTGGGTTTCAGAGTGAAGAAATGGAGTGATTGCCTGACATCTGGACGCCGACGATGGCGGTAGGGCGGTGGAGGTTGTCTGTGTAATGTGTGAGAGAAGAAGAAAGGGGGTGGGGGTGGTGTAGGTTTTTATATTTAATTATAATGATGGTGTCCACTTAAATTGATCATTTATTTGTTATTATAATTATTGAAAGTAAGGGTAATTTAGTAATTTTACATCAACTTAACTGAGTAAATTAACTAACATCCACTCAGGGGACTATCCGAGTAACAAACGATCAAACCGTAGGGAGCATACATGTAATTTTAAAAAGTTGGGGACTAAAGGTGAAATTTTACCAAACCACAGGGACTATCCGTGCATTTTACTCTTTTTCTAAATAATATTTCTTAAATATATATATATATATATATTGGAAATATATATATTGGTGGACTTTTATTAGAAATAATATTCCGGGAGGTTTAATATAAATTTAAGTATATGAATACCATAAAATACGTATTCTCACGCGTATAAAATACACACCGGAATACGACACCAATACATGGCAAGATATACAAATACAAGAATACGAATACGCATGTATAAGATACCCCCATCCTTGGGAAGGAAATACAAGTATCAATACTTGGGAAGTATTAAGTTAATATATATTGTTTAACAAATATTCCAAAATGTAATAAATATAATTTAAGTTAAAATATTAATTATTTTGACAATAATTATATAACTTGGAATAATACCAAGGGCATGGAAGAAACATAACTCAAAGACACTAATACTAAACCAAGGCACGACCCGTTCGTCTGATAAACATTAGTACGTTGTAGGTAGTCGTGTTCACCGAATGAGCTTTGAGTTACTGTGACCCAAAGACGCAAGACTGTGAGTTTCATGTCCCCCTTCTCTTTTAACTGTTTTTTGTTTTATAACTTCGGGGGTGAAATACATGTTACAACTGTTTACAATCGTTTTATACATGGTATGGTTAGCTAAGGAAGGGTACTACTTGATCATGTGAGTGGTGGGTACAACACTTAAGGCCATTAATCCACGTTGTAGGACCGAGGGACATGAGTGATAGATCTATTTGGGTGTAGCGAGCCCACACCCATGCGGACCAGGGTGGCCCATGTGGTGACTATGTCTTATTCCCGGAGACAAATCTGCTAGGTTTGAGTTTTCCTGCATCACTTCACACATATCAATGGCCTTGCAAACCATTGGTGATCTGTTTTCTTTGTTGCTTTCATACCAGGATTTACATACATACAAACATACATTCAAAGGTTTACTCATACACACAAATGAACACATGAACTCGCTCAACTTTTGTTGATGTTTTTCAAACTACATGTATTTCAGGGAACTAGTAAGTGGATCTGGCGGGCGTTGGAAGTTTTATGATGCGTTAGGAATAAAGATGTCATCCATGGTCCTAGGGTTTGGTCATTGTGTCTTATTCCTGGACAAGACACGTCTTCCAAACCTTGGTTTTAGTTAATATCTTTTGATGAGTCCTTAGCGAACTCATAAACAATTTGAATGGTTTGTAAAACTTGAATTTGAAGTCTACGTTTTAAGACAATGTTGTTATGTTTTAACCTTATTTAATGGATGACAAATCTATGGTTTTTATCATATAGTTGTTGTTATGATTGAATGCAATGATATTAAGAAAGTCACACCATAACCACGCTTCCGCAAAAGTCAAGGTGTGACAGATCATATCCGTATTATAACTGAGAAAAGCCTACTAATGAACTTCACAACAAATTTAGGTCATTTTTTTAACAAAGTAGAATGTATAACAACATTTAAACCCTAGCAAACATTTTGGTTTCTTATTTTGATTCACAACATCCTTAGCAAACGTTTCATTCTTGATACACCTTTCCAACAATCCATGCATAATCTCTGAAGCTCTTCGACACATAGGGGGATCCGACCATTTCACAAAGCCACATCTTGAACCTTTAACCTTCTCTGGCACACCACTAGAACCTTCATCCTGGATTAGCTCGAGTCCACGATGCGCGATAGAAGTTTGGAGATCCAAGCTTCAAGTGAAATAAAAAAGATGGTGTTAAAAAGTTGAGTGAATTGCAAGGATTGTCCTTTATCTTTATACCCATTTACAGGCGTTGTCCTTTATGTTTAAAATTGACGAGTTTTGTACTTTATGTTTTCAAATTATATGCGTTTTGTCCTTTAGCCCTAACCCAGTTAGATTTTTCTGTCAAATCTGGTCATGTGCAATGCACATGAGGGTAAAATTGTCTTTTCACCATCTTCTTTCCCAAAACAATCCCATTTCAAAACCCTAATTTCTCTTTAACAACCTGCAACAATTCACACCCAATTTCAACTATTCCTCAAATCCCTCTTCTTCCCCAAATCAATCCCATTTCAAAACCCTAATAGTCTCGTTCATAAGTTTGGCCTCAATTGCATCCCGAACATGATTCAGTTTTGTGTGAGAGGATTCTTTAACAGGTAAGAACCTAAATTGATTAGGAAGACTAGAAATAGGAGCAGTTTAGGAAGACTTAATCAACGAGGTAAATGAATTAAAAAAGGCAACAGGCACAAAATCAAGAATTCCCTCACTTCATTTGTTATATAATAATAATTAGATTACTGTGTTATTATTCTTTATATAACTTTGAAATTAGAAAAGTGAAAAGAAAACAGAAGTTAGTGCACAATCTAAAGCTTTTTGTATCATTTTAAATTGTGTAGACAATCATTGTCATTGTCAATACATAAATTAAGATGCTCAATTAATAATCTGCATTCTTATGTTTTAGCAATAATATGTATATCTTATTGTACTTTGTTCTGTAATTTTGAGG
Source organism: Helianthus tuberosus (assembly GCA_030545235.1). Lineage (NCBI taxonomy): Eukaryota > Viridiplantae > Streptophyta > Magnoliopsida > Asterales > Asteraceae > Helianthus > Helianthus tuberosus. The sequence continues at coordinate 8,603,166 of CM060428.1, read as the reverse complement.
GGAAGATGGCTTATTTTTCTTTGATAAATAAATGAAAGAAACGAGCGGCGATGACAGTACCCCTACTCGGATTCTTCTTTCTTTCGATTTCAGGTTATGTTTGATTACTCACCCGGTGAAGATGACGAAGCTAAATACTTAACTAACTCAACTCACCGTTAACTCAGATTTGGATCCCGTTTCTTGATTCCGGTAAAAAAATGAATGGTATGCCCCATAAAAACGAGTTACGCTTTATCTTTGAAAGAAATAAAAGCATTTCAGGGTGGATGCTTGAAAGTTGATCCTTCACTAGCTTGACCTTCTCTGACTTTAATGGCAACAAATGGGATTGATTTGGGGAATAGTTGAAATGGGGAAGAAGATGGTGAAAAGACAATTTTACCCTCATGTGCATTGCACATGACCAGATTTGACAGAAAAATCTAACTGGGTTAGGGTTAAAGGACAAAACGTGTATGATTTGAAAACATAAAGTACAAAACTCGTCAATTTTAAACATAAAGGACAGCGCCTGCAAATGGGTAAAGATAAAGGACAATCCTTGCAATTCACTCTAAAAAGTTTGAAAAGGGAATGACTCAAAATGCCCCACATGTGAGGGCCACATGAGTATCATTTAACTACAAAAGTCGATGACATCTGGGTCGAGGAGCGGATTTATAGCCAATAAGGGGGTTCCCAGCAGTGGCGGATTCAGGAAATTTTTTCGGTGGGTTCGTTTTGATGTATTCTCACTATTTTTTTCCAAATCATATAAGGTTTTCACTAATTTTTTTCATTTTTTTTGCAAACCAAGTGGGTTCATATGAACCCACAAAATAGGGCTGGATCCGCCACTGGTTCCCAGGAACCCGTTTTGTTCGTAATTAATAGTGTCATATTATATAGAAAATTCTCGAGGAACCTTTTAATATTTTGTAGGGGAATCTTGTAACTAAGGGGGTGTTTGGCTAAGCTTTTTCACACCTCCTTATAACTTATTGACTTTTATAAAAAATTAAGAGTTAACTTCCGTTTCGCTCCCTGTGGTTTGATCATTTTAACGGTTTTGCCCCAATGATTTAAAAACGACCATTTTCCTCCTTTATGTTTCGATCTTGTTGCCGGTTTGCTCCCCGGCTCTAACTCCATCCATATTGTATGTTAACTGGAAGGGTATTTTGGTAATTTCAAGTATAACATAAGGGTACTTGGATCTTGTATGTTAACTTGAAATTACAAAAATACTCTTTCAGTTAACATACAATATGGATGGAGTTAGAGTCGGGGAGCAAACTAGTGACAAGATCGAAACATTAAGGAGGAAAATGACCTTTTTTAAATGATTGGGGCAAAACCGTTAAAGTAACCAAACCACAGGGAGTAAAACGGAAGTTAACTCAAAAATTAATAAGGAGAAAAAGTGTTTGGCAAACTCAAAAGGACTTTTCAAAATGACTTCTTGTATAAAGAGAAAAAATCACTTTTGAAAAGTTAGAACATTGTGGCTTTTTGAAGCTCCTTATAATTTTTCATAAAAAAATTACAAAAATGCCCTAAGTTAGAACATTGTGGCTTTTTGAAGCTCCTTATAACATTGTCTCTTTTAGTCATTTTACATGAATAAGCTAAGCCAAATACTTTTTAAAAAACAACTTATTGACTTATTGGCTTTTCCACCACATAAGTTTATCCAAATATTTTTTTAAAAATTCATTTTCAAAAAATTATAATTCAATTAGACCATGCGTAGTCGTTGGGGTGAATAATGCCCCACCCTTGGGCGTTTTGCGCCATGTGGCAGTCCATTCAGCAATGGGGCGTTTTTCTAAAATGGGTGTAGTGGGAATATGGGTATTTTGTTAAAAAGGGTGTAAATAATTAAAAAAATAAAAAAAAACCCATGAAAAAATTGATTGGCTAAACAAGAAAATGGTTAGATGTGATTGGCCCATCAAATAGGGCTTGGGTGTGCTTTAAAAAACGCCAGGAACCAAAATCAACAAAACACGCCCATGGGGGAGGCAAGGCCGGCGTTTTGGGGCGGTATTGGGCGAGATTGAGGGCAAAAAACGCCCCATTACACTTGGTCTAAGGGTGTTAGGAGTGGCAGCGGTAAACCACATCGGCAACCGCTGCCAACTCTTTTGCCGCACAATGTTGCCGGAAATGGGGAAGATTTCGGTGAGGGAACACCGATGCGGGGAGAGGGAGGGGATGAGAGAGAGAGAGGGGGTGTGTGGGGTGGGGTCCATGCCATCTCAACCAATCACACATTTTTTCCTTTTTTTAATAGTTTACCACTTCACCAAGTGTCTAACCATTGCCAACACTTTTGAGCATAGTTTACCACTTTGACATGGCACACTCTCATTGGTTTATTTTTTAGTTTGCCACTCTAAGTGTTTAAACACTCCTTACACCCTAAGTTCTCCTAACAAAAAGTAAGCTTAGCCAAACACCCCTAAATGTACGAGTGGTCTATCGGTTAATATGCGCTTTTTTTTAACTCAAAAGTAGGGATGTCAATCAAACCCGAACCCGCTGGGTAAACCCGAAACCCGACACATTTGGGACGGGTTTGGGGTCGGTTAATCGGGTTTGGGATGGGTTTGGGAATAGTTCTTATTTTTTGTGTGGGTTTGGGACGAGTTTTAGATTTAGTGATATACCCGTTTACCCGACCCAATTACCCGATAAAATGTACCCGTTTACCCGATATAATTTCTTTTATATTATTAAATATGTATATATAGGTAAAGGGTACTGTACAAATTCCCTTATCGTACATTACGTACGCTACAATCTCAGCCGTCAGATCATCTTCTCGCATTGAAAATCGCATATTGTTTTTTTTTTGTAATAATTTCGCATTTGATAATTTTGATGAAATAGCAGGTTGTTTTTTTGTAACAATTTCGCAAGTGGTAATTCAATTTCGCATGTGATAATTTTGATGAAATAGCAGGTTGTTTTTTTGTAACAATTTCGCATGTGGTAATTCAATTTCGCATGTGATAATTTTGATGAAATAGCAGGTTGTTGTTTTTTTGTAACAATTTCGCATGTGGTAATTCAATTTCGCATGTGATAATTTTGATGAAAAATGTTGGTTTTTTGTAACAATTTCGCATGTGGTAATTTTGATGAAATCACATGTTAAAAAACCAACATGCGAAATTGTTACAAAAAAAACAACATGCGATTTTCAATGCGGGAAGATGATCTGACGGCTGAGATTGTAGCGTACGTAATGTACGATAAGCGCATTTGTACTTTAACCAGCCCCTATATATATATATATATATATAGTGTGAGGTTTATTGGGGAACACTAAAAAAGTGGGGAACAGTGGGGAACCGACTCAAACGAATCCCGATTGGACTCATTCCAGCGGCGTTGAAACCGGCTCGTCGAACCCTAACTAGGATCTCTTAACCCTAACCCCTAAATCATAACCCCTAAACCCTAAATATATTAGGGTTTGACTTTTAGGGTTTAGCTTTAGGGTTTAGCATTAGGGTTTAGCTTTAGGGTTTAGCTTTAGAGTTTAGTTTTAGGGTTTAGGGTTTAGCTTTAGGGTTTAGGGTTTAGCATTAGGGTTTTAGCTTTAGGTTTAGCCTTTAGGGTTTAGCTTTTAGGGTTTATAGTTTAGATTTTACGGTTTAGCTTAGATTTTAGCCTTATTTTTTTAGCTTTAGGGTTTAGAGTTTAGGAGTTAGGATTTAGGGTTTAGGGTTAAGAGATCTTAGTTAGAGTTCGACGAGCCAGTTCCAACGCCGCTGGAATGAGTCCAATCGGAGTTCGTTTGAGTCGGTTCCCCGCTGTTCCCCACTTTTTTAGTATTCACCAATGAACCTCACCCTATATATATATATATATGATACATCCATTTTTTACACATATAGGTATTCTATTCTGTATACATTGTAGTTATTTGATATATATTTTTATAATGACAATACAAAATGTAACCGGCTAGTAGTTACTCGATAAATACCCAATGGGATTTGAGATGAGTATTCCCAACGAGTAATCTTTTTAAATTAACGGGTTTACCCGAAACCCGCAGGTATACCCGATACCCGATGGGTATTTACCCGCTAGAAACCCGACGGATTTTGGGACGGATTTAGGACAAGCTTATCTAACCGGGTTTGGGAATTCCAAACCCGTCCCATTGCCATCCCTACGGTCAAAAGCTAATTAGGGTTTAATGATTCATGCTTGTCGAGTTGTCGCCCTTTCCTATTTACCCTCAAACACAGGCGACCGCCCATCCTCTCGTCTCCAGCCACCATCCCTCCACACGCTGTCACCGGTCAGAGCTACTTAAGCCCTTCAGGTTCATTTAAACCTTATTATAAGTTGTTGATTTTCACTTTGAATTTGTTCATTTACATGTTTATTTCATTGTAGATGTTTTCGTTTCACTTCATCTTAAGTGTTTTACGGGGGGAGGTTATTGTGATAAGTCTGTGACAGCCATTGTTTAGTATGGTGGAATAAGCCATTGTTTAGTAGTGTGTTCCCTTTTAGTCAAGATTGCGTAGAGACAGTCAATGTTTAGTATGCTGGCTGGAATTAGGGAAGAACTAGGATTGGTTGTTCATTCATTCCATTGGAATGGAAGCAGAACTGTTTGTTTTGATTACACTCTGTTCCCGAGTCTCATTTAACAGGGGAGGGGAGAGAAAAGAGATGAAAATATGAAAAACCATGTTCCCGAGTTTCATTTAACAAGGGGAGGGGAGGGAAAATAGAAGAAAATTTGTCCATATATTCATCCTCCCAAATTGGAGAGATTAAGAGAGAAAATCCAATAAATTACTAAATTACCCTCCAATCTAATATTAAAATGTTTTATGTTTAAATGGTATAATGGTAAAATTGTTATTTTCTTTTCTTTTCCTCCTAACTCGGGAACACATAAAATGCTTGTTTTCTTCTCTTTTCCTTTACATTTCAATAAACTCGGGAACACGAAAAAAATCACATCTTTTCCCTCCTTTTCTCTTTTAATTCATTTTCCTTCCCCTCCCCCTGTTAAATGAGACTCGGGATAGTGTTATGTAATGCTCCATTCCAGTGATTTCTTTAGATCGTTCACTTCATTCAAGTTGTTAAGTTATACATATGCTCCGACCCAAACCGTCGAACCGACTCGTATTTTTTATGTTCGGCCATACGAACTCGAACATTTAAAAAAGTGAACCCCTTGGAAAAAAAAGTCCTGAATTCAATCACTCTGTTCATCACTGCCGGTGCAGCAATGGTGGGATTATCCGTTGGAGAAAAGCATTTTATACAAGGCGGAATTGCTCAAGACCTCCGTACTGATGGCCGCAAAAGATTAACATATCGTCCGATATTCGTGGAAACCGGAGTCATTGCTCAAGTAAACACTTTCTTCGTGTTGTATTCAATTTTCAGTATTTATGTGTAATGCTTTCTAATTATTATTATTATTATTATTATTATTATTATTATTAATTAATTAATTGCAGGCGAATGGTTCTGCAAGAGTTAAGATGGGTAAAACTGAAGTCATAGCTAGTGTCAAGGTAATATTATTATATGTTGTTTTTGATTATTTGTAATTTTTGATATGAAGTTATTATTTTTTATTGTAGGCTGAGTTAGGAAGACCAAGTTCTTCAGCTCCTGATAAAGGGAAAGTTTCTATCTTTGTTGATTGTAGTCCCACTGCAGCACCACAGTTTGAGGTTTCAACTTTTATTATATTTTTCAAGATTTTTATTTATTAAAGTGGCTGTGTTTGAAATTCTGGTTCTCTTCCTTCAATTTGATATTCTACTTTTTTACGAAATTGGGTTTGTTTTATGGCTCCCACTATTCCCACACCCCTAAAATCTTATTTTCACACCCGTCGGGCTGTATAACTACTGATTGTGCACAAAAATGTCACAGAATGTCTTTTTGACTCCATGTATACGGGCCGTATAACATATACTACCTGTATAGAATGTTAATACTACCCAAACCTCATATAATGCTATACGGCCTGTATAATGTTATACGACCTAATAGTTTTTCCATCTATAAGAGCCGTATAACATTATATTATACGAGCCATAGTTATTAAAGGCGTTAGGCGCACTCAAGGCGCATAGGCCTCGCCTGGGGCCTAGGCGCAAGGCGCAAAAAAGCGCGGGTCTGAGAAAAAAAAGCGTACAACAAAAAAAATCAAAAAATACTTTTATATAATAGAAAATTAATACTGTTCTTCAAATAAAATAAACTAAAGCTTCTATATAACATTTCATATCGTCTATTTAGTACCAAAAGTCATACAATGCTAGTTTATTAGTGTAGAAAAGTAGTTTCGTTAGATAAAAGTAGAAATCTTGCCAGAATTTAGAGAATTTGGCCAAAAACTCTCAAGAATCTAGGAATCTCTCCGGAATCTGCGCATGAACCGTCACTTGGAGAATCAAAGCGCAACTGCCTTGACTTAAGGCGCAATTGCCTCGCTTCACTATGAAATTGGGCCTAGGCGCAAGAGGCGATGGCTTTTAATAACTATGATACGAGCCTATACGGCCCACTATTTGTCATGTTAGATTATTACATACGGGCCGTATAACGTTATTCGGCCTGTATACAAGGTGTGAAATTAAGATTTTGGGCCTGGGGTGTGTCTTTATTAGGACCCTTGTTTTATTTATACAGGGGAGAGGTGGTGAAGAACTGTCAATGGAACTATCCGCAGCCCTTAGACAGTGTCTATTGGGAGGTAAAAGTGGGGCAGGTATGAAATTTCACAAATCCTCGGACAAAAATGAAACAGTTTCCATATTATAAGGTTATAACAAATGTTGTCACAACATTTATGATAGGTGCTGGAATTAATCTTTCATCTTTGTCAATTGTGGACGGCAAAGTTTGTTGGGATCTGTATATTGATGGTCTTGTGGTTAGTATGGATGGAAATGTGCTTGATGCTTTAGGTGCTGCCATTAAGGTATCTTTATTGTTTCTTACTTTCTTTTTCCTTCATTAAGTATTAAATTTTCAGCCTTTTTGGATTTAGCAATCATGTTTTAACTTTAACCTTCAAGAGGGTCGCACTAACGATTACAAAAAGTTATCATGATAGGAGTAGCTTTACGGAAACTTATTTTGATTTATCTTATTATGTATGGGTCATTTACATAATTACATGTAAAACTTTAACGTTATTTTACTAATTTCGTGAAAGTGCACTAATTTTAACGTTATTTTACTAATTTCGTGAAAATAACGTTAAAAGACGGGGATGGTTAATCATGCATCATGTGGTGGCGTTGATAGCCGAAAGACAAGGGGGTACATGCACTAATCGGCGTTTGTCTCAATTGCTGAGTGTATGTGCCTTATGTCCAAGGCTTGATGCAAAACTACAATTGAGCCGGGGGTCTCATTGGAAGCAGCCTCTCTATTCATACGGGGTAGAGGTAAGGTTGTCTACATCTCACCCTCCTCAGACCCTACCTTAGCTTTGCTATTGATGGGATATACTGAGTATGATGATGATGATGATGATGACATGTAAAACTTTAAAAATGTTAGAATTACCAGAACGCTCGAATAACTGATTTTCACGACTTGTTATCTGATCTTGATAATTCTTTCACATATTCAGGCTGCTTTAAGCAACACAGGTATTCCAAAAGTCAACATTGCATCAGCCACCACACCAGATGAACAACCAGAGGTTGACGTGAGTGATGAAGAGTTTCTACAATTTGACACGACAGCAGTCCCGGTTATAGTTACTTTAACTAAGGTGACAATATTTCCCAACTTTAGTGGTTTACCATCCACGCTCCGTAGCGGGTTCGAAACGTAGATTAAAGTTAGCAACTTGCGAGAGTTAAAGTTGTTTGATGCTATGCAGTTAAAGCGGTCCAAAATTGAATAGCGATCAAGGTCCGCTATATGATATATAGGTTATAGCGGTGGTATAGCGGTAATTTTTATACCATGCATAATTTATGTATTTTTATATATATATAAATATATCTTTGAAAAATACTAATATTAATATCAAAATTCATAGTAATATCATTCCATTATCAAAAACCCTTTGCAAATCAAATACTAATAGTAACTTTGAAGTAATTAATTTAAGAATTAACACAATCAAACACTGTTACTGCTATAACCGCTATAGGCCACCGCTATAGCGGTATTTAGCGCCGCTAATAGCAGAACCGCTATAGGCCACCGCTATTTGGACCGCTACACACCCTGAGGTCCGCTAACCACTATAGCACCGCTATTGACTGCTTACTTTGATGTTTTAGTTAAGGGGCTAAACATGTCATTACTAAGTTGAGGGGCTAGAGTTTATTATTAAAGTTGAGGGGCTAAAGTTGTTTTAGTTAAAGGGCTAAAAATGTCATTACCAAAGTTGAGGGGCTAAAGTTGGATAATACCAAAGTTGGTTGATGGGACAACATAGCATATTTATAGTATTATTAAAGTTGAGGGGCTAAAGTTGGTAATGCCAAAGTTGGTTGATGGGCTAAAATAGCATATTTATATTATAATTTGTTTTTATTTATCTATATTGGTTTTCTTTTTGTTTTTGTTTTTTTTTTTTTTTTGTAGGTTGGAAGGCATTATATTGTAGATGCAACTTCAGAAGAGGAATCACAAATGAGCTCTGCTGTTTCGGTGTCAGTCAACCGGCAAGGATTGATATGTGGGTTGACCAAAAGAGGGGGTGCGGGTTTAGACCCGAGTGTGATTTATGATATGATATCGGTGGCTAAACATGTAAGTGAGCAGTTGATGAATAAATTGGATTCCGAGATTGCTGCAGCTGAGGCTATGGAAGAAGATTCATGACCTTCGATCGATGTAAAGAGTTTTATGATATTGTGTTAGCGTTCTTATTCATATCAGGCATGTATCATTTACAATCGATAGTTTGATGAGGTTTAAACGACGTTTGATGAGGTTTAAACGACATTTGATGTCGCATCATGTTATACACTTGACTAGACTGGTGCTTGTGACAATCTTTTGTGCCCTTTTTAGTTAAGAGTCATTGGTGGGGGTTGGACGGGTATGTAGGCTTGTAAATGAACGGAACATACGTTTTTGTGAACCGTTTAGTGAGAAGCTGTTCATTTATTTTGTTCATTTTGTTTCCATACGTGTGTTCCTCCACAATATTTTTTTAATTTCATTTTAGTAATACTAATACTAATTGTTTATCCTGCAACAATGCATCATGCCAATCAAATGTTAGAATATATTTCTTTGTTCCTTGCAATTTTAAATCCAAGTTTTGAGTAATCAACTAACAAGACTACATTCATTTCCTTCGTTTATTTACTTCTGTTTATGTTCATTTATTGTGTTCATTTAGAATGTTAAGGAACAAACATAATCGAACAAGATTCATTTTCTTAATGAATGAACACAAACAAAAAAATTGTTTGTTCAAATATATTTTCAGTTAAAGTTAAATGAACACATGAACATACCACGTTCATGTTCCTTCGATTCCTCTACAACTCTACAAGTTGGGTAACAAATCGATATTGGTAATTTTATTGTATCTTCCGAGCATTTTTGTATAAATTTTGTAATTTTATAAATAGTTCTAACCATAAAATATCAAAATCGTTTTTGCCAAAAGCTATAGTTCTATTTAGGGTGGACGGTACCCATCTTTCTCTCTCACTATCCCCACTCACTCTAGTACTGATGTGGAGGGGCGGTCTTCCCACTCTCTCCATTCCTACTTCTCGCTTCCACACCTCTCCACTTTCTTCTTTGCTTCGCACCCCCATAAAATTATTCATGGATCCGCCACTTCTTGTGCATATTACACATCTTGTTCTCTTTCTTTACCCTTGATACTCGAGTGAAAGATTACGCTTTTAGCCTTTTCAAAACGTTCAAGCGCGAGAGACCCGTCATCCACCTCTTTTAACAAACTCGTAACTAACCGATCTTTCCATTCTTTTGAAAATCCTTCACACAACACACTCCATATAACCGAATCAGGACCAATAGGCCTCTCTAACATCTCTTTAAAAACACAAAACGCGCCATCAAAATCGTCGTTCTTCACGAAAGACGACATCATCATCTTAATGGTATCCACATTCGGACGATAACCACTCTTTATCATGCTTTTGTACAACTCGAACGCGCGATCAGGGTTCTTTCGTATACATTGTCCTCTAATAAGCGCGGCGAAAGTTGAAGAATTCGGGACTAATTTCTTTTTATCAAGTTCTTGAACCAAATAAGCAGCCTTTCTAGTCTTCCCTAAATCGCATAGCCCCGACAACAACGCGTTATACGTTAAGATATCGGCTTTAACCCCATTTCTCAACATTTCTTCAAGGATTTGAGTACCCTTTTCGGTTTTACCCAACTTACAGTATCCACTAATCATCGTGTTATACGTTACAGTATTAGGAGCCACATTCATAACTTTCATTTCATCGAACACCTTATATGCATCATGCAGTTTCCCTTCCTTACAAAATCCATTCATCAACGTGTTATAAGTGATCACATTCGCGCTAATCCCATTCTTCTCCATCTCCACTTTCAACTTAACTCCCGTTGCCAGAAGCCCTCGATTAACATAAGCAGCAATTAATGTATTGTACGAAGAAACATTCGGGCTAAAACCCATATCGGACATTTCATCAAACACTTGGCGTGCATCCTCTAACTTCCCCAACTGACAGTACCCATTGATCAACATATTAACAGTAAACACATTCACCATCATCCTCAACCGCCTCATCTCCTTATAAAACGACACCACAACACCCGCCCGATTCAAACTAAGCAACGAACTCATATACAAATTACACGATTCGACCGTCGGAAGAAACCCGTAGCCCTTCATTCGACTAAACGTATCAGCCGCATTCCGAAACTGTTTCATCTGTGCATACGTTTTAAACAGAGCATCAAACACACGAGGTGTTGAATCACACATCCTGTAACAACATACAATCGAATCAAAAACCTTGGAATGCATTGAAACATCACAAGATTTAAAAATCTTGTTGAAAACAGATTCTGCAGATACAAATTTTCGATTTTTCGTTAGAATGTGGATGATAATGCAATTGGTTTCGAGGGTTAGTAAATTGGGGTTTTTAAGTTCGACCCATTTGAAGAATTTGAGTGAAATTGAGTAATCGTTTTGAATTTTGAGTAAAATGTGTTTTACTCTAAATGGGTCGAGTTTGGGTAATAAAGTGTCCAGTTTGGACCAATCGGAATGGAGAAGATGACTGTGAGCTACGTTGATGTAATCGAGATCTTGGCCTTTGGGTTCGAGGAGTGATCTGTGGGGGATTTGGGTCCATTTGGTTGTTCGAAAAACAGGGGAATTAGGGTTCTTGATGGTGGGATGAAGCAGAGTTGAAAGTTTACGAGTTTGTAGCAGATTCATGATTGCTGAGAGGCGTATCAGATGGAGAATAAATAAACAAACATATTCGAGTCGAGTCGGATCGGGTCAGGTCATGTTTGCAGCTGGTCGGACCCTACCTTACAGGTGGGGGGTGGGGGGGGGGGGGGGTAGTTGCACGGACCTCTCATCCGCCGGAGTATTGCAACTCCGCAAGCTAGCTTAGCCCCATAGCTGCCTGACGGTGATTAACCACGGTGAAGAGCCCCAACACCCCATAAGGGCATTGCCGGGAATCGAACCGGTGACCTCAAGTAGAGGCCTGGGTGAGGCTGGCCAACTGGGCTACCCCAGAAGGTTACCCTACCTTACAGGTGTCATCATGTTTCGATATTTTATGTATCGAACTAGTAAATTTTCCTGCGCGATGCAGCGGGTCTAAATGTAAAGTAACTCGGATTTGTACAGTAAAGACTCAAATCGTTTCTGAACAAAAGTTACGTGAATACGTAGATAAATTGAAGATGTACATAAAAATAAGCACGGTAACGTGTTATATATGGCGCAAGTTATTTGCGAAAGAAATTTAAGTCGAATACTAACCTGAACTTATACCGATACGTACATAAAAATAAGTAAAAAATTATGTTTTTTAAGTTAAAAATGGTACCGCGCGTTGCGGTGGCGCCGAAACGTAAAGTAAGTCGAATTTTTAAAGTCTAATGAAAACATGTTATATTTAACCCGACTTGTTTTAAAACAAAATTTATGTCAAAATATAGATCAACTCAAAATGTAAAAAAGAAGCAAAAAACATATTATATCTGAGCGTACCCATTTTCAATGAAACGTAATTAACTTGAATTTATACGACACGTACATAAATATAAGAATGTAAAAAATAATGATAAAGTTTTTAGAAAGTTGAAGGGTTGTAAATACCAATACTAAATATTGAAGGGTAAAAACTAAAATAAACAAAAACTTACTAAAAGACAAAAAAAATTATAAAGTTTTTAGAAAGTTGAAGGGTTGTAAATAGCAATACAAAAGGTTAAATAGTAAAAACTAAAAGAGTAAATTGCAATTTTACCCCCTGTGGTTAGGGGGCATTGGCAGGTCTACCCCCCCCCCCCCCCTAAGGAAGTAATTGCAGTTTTACCCCCCACTGTTTGGGGTTATGTCGCACGTTTACCCCCTGACCATTTCAACGTTAGATGTTACCGTTAGTTAGGTTGAAATGTCCAAACTACCCTTCTTCTTCTCCATTAATAAGCCCTAGCCCTAATTGATCTGTGTTCTTCAATTGCTCTTCAATCGACCTCAAGCCCTCAATCCCTCATCTTCGTATTCGTCGTCTGTGCCTTGAAAATGCCATCATCTTCGTCGTCTGGGCTTCGATTCAAGGGCAAGAGTCAACATTCAGACATCATATGTCCATGTGGTGCGAAAACAGTGGTGAAACAATCAGCATCAACAGCTAATCCTGGTCGTTGGTATATTCGATGTGTAAGTTTCTTCTGTTTTATGCTTATTGAATCTTAACTTTGTTGGATAGTGTTGCTTATGATGTCCGATAATAGGTTGGAGGATGTGGATTCCTAAGATGGGCTGACAAAGGTGAAGAACAGGGATGTCCGGTTTGTGGAGAGGTAATGCCTGGTTTAATCATTGACTTGGCTAACTGCAAAGAACAGTTGGGTCGGTACAAGAATGGAGATGTGTTGAAACTGAAGATGTACTTTGTGATTACTTGGGTGTTGATTGTTCTACTGTTTTTGGTTAAGTAGTATAATGTTGACAAATTGGATTTGGTTGTGTATCTTGACTGCTTGTAATTATACTTTGTAGTTGCTTACTTTTTGATGCAATGGTCTTTTTCAAGTTCTTATTATATGTTTGTGTTGGTAGCCTTCTTATATGTTTGTGTTGGTAGCTTTCTTGTCCGAATCAACCATTAAAACAGACATTTCAGCAGCCTGTTTCTTGATCTGATCGAAGACCTCAGTGGCATGAGGAGTCAGTGGCCCCATACACTTTGCTTGTAATTTCTTGACATTCACTATCCTCTTGGTCATGTACTCCCGAATGAATTCTAGGCATGTGATAATCGGCTTGTCCCTTGCTCCTACGATTTGTCTGTTAAAAACCTCACATATGTTGTTCAGCAACATATCACATTTTGCTCTTCCAGAAAAATATGCTCTTGACCAAGCGGTGAATGGGATCTCATTCAGCCAGTCATACATGGCTCGTTCTGTTGTCTTAATTTCTTCCATTGCTTGTTAAAGTATGGAATAGATATCTTCCTTCTGGCTGACCAAAGCAAATTCTTGTAAACATCTCCACGCCACTTGGATTTCATATTCTCATGAATGTGCCTCAAACAAAATCTGTGCTCAGCATTAGGGAAAACGGCTAGCATAGCAGGAATCAGACCCTGTGATACAAAATGAAATTAATGACACTATTTTGCAAGGTTTTAATTAACAATTAAGAACATATTACCTTTTGTCTGTCACTGATGAAGGTGAAACAAGAGTCTGCCGTACACTCTAGGTCATCTCTCAAGAGTTGCAAAAACCATTTCCAGGTTTGTGTTGTTTCTGCCTCAACAAGGGCATAACAAACGGGATATATGCTATTGTTCCCATCAATACCAACAGCACTCAAGATCTGTCCTGGAAATGGACCTTTCATGAAACAACCATCCACACCCAGCAATGGTCTCCCAATCATCTTAAATCCTCTCATCATAGAGGCAAAACCAAAATAAACCCTTCGAAACTGCCTTGTAGGAGTAGCTGGGTTCCCACATGGCTCCACATCAATTTTAATTGTACTACCTGGGTTGGCTTTTAGAAGTTCATCACAGTATGACCTTAGCAGACCATACTGTTCTTGGTAATCACCATAGATCTTTGTAGTTGCTATCCTCTTAGCTCTGAATACCTTATGTAGTGATACATCAAGTTGATGCTTCCGAAGCAGTTGACTTTGGATTGCTTGAATTGGCATGTCTGGATTGCTTTCAATCATGGGTTGGATCTCTTTGGCAATCAAACTCATTGTGTACAAAGAAACGGCCCTTGTTTTCAAACAATTGTGTTGATTATGAATGGTCTTCACACACCACCGGTCCTTGTCTGTGTTCCTTGAGATGTGAACTGCCCAAGGAGATGTGGGCTTGGTATGCCTTTTGAGGTGCTTATATTTTTGCCCTACTTTGGTGCATTTACTACTTTGCCCCTCTTCTCCTTTATTTTTTACATAACCAAGTAGTGGTGGATTGCTTCCAAAACATACTACCCTATACCTTAACAATTCATTTTTTTTGAATAAAAACATCCCTCCTTGCCTTAAGAGCATACTCTTTCACCATCCGATTCATCTTTTTCTTGTCATCAATAAGCTGACCAATGAAGAATGGCAGATCATTTGGACCTTTTGAAGCACTCTTGTTTCTCCTCCTTATCTTCCTAGCAACCTTATCTCTAAGGGTTGAATTGTCATCCGATCCACTTTCAAAATCCTCCAAGTCAACAGGCTCATGACCTTCATCAGTTCTGTCATCATCATGATCCTCATCACCTGAACCATCCAACTCTTCCCTGGTAAAATCAACATTAGCCCTGAACCTCTGCATATCCACCTCTATTTCATAAACCAGATTATCTTCTTCAACATACTCATAATCAGGATCATAATCAGGATCACTACCTTTACTCTCTTCTTCATCTTCATTCATACTATAATCCTGATTATTTATTGTAAATGATGCTGGAACAATTGCTTTACCTGCCCCTACAGGACCTTCACTTGTATTTTCCAATATTGTTGACATCCGGTGTTCAACATACATGTCTATGGTGTGGACTCCTTGACGCACATGATCGAAGACAGGCTCTAAGTCAACATCACATTTTAATGTCCTAAGACCAAAATCCAACGAACAATACGGTTCCTTGTAATGAATGCAGAAAAAACAAACCATCATTATATCCTAATTTCTTAACAATCTCCTCTAAAACATCAGTATTCAACACTCTAAAATCTACATGATCAATGTAGCTCATCTTCCCACCAAAGTATTTCCTATTTGGGTTTTCTACAAAATTACCTCCATGGTGAAATTTAATGGTAAATTGAGATTGGGTTTCTCCTGTAAACACACATCAACAACAAATTAATACCGAAAAAAGTTAACATCTTACCAAATTCAGACCCTTTGAACTTGCATGTCACTTACGGTACATTTCAGCCGGTTCGAAATACTGATCTTCAGCTCGTATCTTCCACATTCGAACATCCATGCTCGTAACAGACTTCAAATCTGCTGTATCTGTTGAAGAATGGCTGGTTTCGCCTGTGCAGAGGTCTTCAATTTCGACTTAGGTTAACTTCAGGGTTTCAATGTGGTGAATGGTTGATTAATTGAGGTTGCAGGTCAACATGAAAGCCAAATTACCTAACTGCCCCTTGACCATTAACAGTTAACGGTAGCATCTAACGTTGAAATGGCCAGGGGGTAAACGTGCGACATAACCCCAAACAGTGGGGGGTAAAACTGCAATTACTTCCTTAGGGGGGGAGACCTGCCAATGCCCCCTAACCACAGGGGGTAAAACTGCAATTTACTCAAACTAAAATAAACAAAAAGACATTAAAAGATGGACCAATAAGTGGTGCGATTTTAACATCCGTGATGTAATTGTGTAACTCGGGTCTCAGTTTCTTGTTGGGCCGTCTTTCTATATTTTTTATAGAAGTTTTGTCGTTCAAAAAAAAAGATGGACCAATAGTAGCATGGCACGGGTCATCTCTCTTCTAATTCGGCATGTTGGGTTTGGGTATGGTTTGACTGTGAACTGATTCTACATTTGTTAAGCGCCTAAATCGGCATGTTGGGTTTGGGTATGGTTTGACTGGTTTTCAAGTTAAGGTTTACAAACGGTAAATCGATCCCAAACCGGCAAGTTGGGTCGATTCTTAACAGTAACGACCACACACCTCAATATCTGTTCATCCTTGTTCAATACTAAAATCCAAAAAGTTAATATATGTTGAGACACAATACACCACGTTTACCATTTATATAATGCAACTTTTTAACTTTAAATCTTTTAAAATTAGTTGTTATTCAACATGGGAGGGAAATAATATGTAGTGCATTCATATAAAAAAGGATTAAGCTTTTTTTTATTTTATTTTTTTATTTTTTATTTTTTATCTATCACGTTTATCATTTATATAATTCAATTTTTTTAACTTAGAAATCTTTTATTTTAAAGGCATATCTATAACTTTATGTATATAAAATTCAAACTTTAAGCACTTAATTGGTTTTTAGCCTATAATTAATGAGCTATAGCAGCTCAGTTAGCAATGAATGAAAAGAAGTGAAGATTTAAGTTTGAGGTTAGAAGTCTCAATTCTCAACTCTCAAGTTTAAATTCGATCTCAATCATGTTTTATCATGGTGGGCCTTCGGGCAATGAGAGGTATCAAGTTCGAATCCCGAACTAGCGAATGTGGGTTTAGGCTACCTAACACTGTCTGTGGCCAGTAACATATGGGGTGACCTTTTGCTATTGGGTTATCCCGAGTAGCCGGACTTTTATTTTATTAGATAATAAAAAATAGTTTTTCGCTTTGAAATGGGAAAAAAAAATAGGAAATTAACACCACACCACCAACTAGGGCTGTTCTTTTTTATCCAAAACCCGAAAATCGACCTGAATTCGAAGTCACCCGAACCCGAATTAGAGAATAACCAAAAAACCCGAACCCGAACAACCCAAACCCGACCAACCGAACCTTAAATGGGTCAGTTATCGGGTCACTTTTTCCTAACCAAAAACCCGAACAACCTGACCCGAATAACCCAAAACTTGAAACCTGAATAAAAACCCGAACATTAGTTGTCTTTTTTTATAGATGCGATTTGATTTGGACTATTTTGTATTTGAAACAATAAGTTTTGAGACTTTTGAATATTATGATACCATATTGTTAAATGATATTTAAATTTTGATGATATTTTTTCTAACAACACGATATATTTGATGATATTTCTAAAAAAACATTATTTTTTTCATTTTACATCTAAACCTGAAAACCGAACAACCCGACCCAAACTAACCCAAATCCGAATAACCCATACCCCAACAACCCGAACTTTAAATGGGTTGGTTATCGGGTCACTTTTTCCTAACAAAAAACTCAAACAACCCGACCTGAAAAACCTAAAAACCGAAAAAATAACCCAAAGAACACCCCTACCACCAACCGTTTCAAGGTTGATGTAATCAGGGGGTCTCTGTTCTTCAATTTCATAGATTCTAAACCCAAAACCCTTGTTCAAAAACCCCCAAATTCAATACCCACTTCACAGTTCTTTCACACACCAATCCACCATCATGAACACAACACTCCTCAAACCACCACTTTTCACCCATTATCGCCCCTTCACCCCTTTAACAATTTCGAAACGTTTTACCACAATTCGAGACCATAAGAACCCAAATTCACTATCCAAACATAAGCTTCAGATCTCATTAACCCCCAATGTGTTCAAAACCAGAGTTTACCCAACAAATTTCGTCAACAATGAACCCGAATTAGATTCGTCAAAAACAGAGTATTTTGAGAAGCTTGCAGGTGTAATGAGATGTGGGTTTGTTGTGGGTGTGTTGGTTTTTGGGGTATTTAGTTGTGAAAGGGCTCTCGCTATGGATATTGCTCAAAAGGGTGTGGTTGGTTTGAAGGATTTTGTGAATGGGCCTAAGTTTCCACAGATTGTTAGGGTTTTTAGAGAGCAAGGTTTGATTTTGGCTGCACTTTTGGGATTATCTGCTTTCTTTTCAATGGCTGAAACTTCAATTACTACTCTTTCACCATGGAAGGTATTTATATCTATGTAGGTCTATGATGTTAACGCCCCGCTTGCGGTATGCGCATATCATGTATATATGTGCGGGCGTTCGGGGGGCAAAAGTGAAAGTATACTAATTTTAACGTTTTTTTACTAATTTCGTGAAAATAACGTTAAAAGAGGGGATGGTTAATCATGCATTATGTGATAGCGTTGATAGCCGAAAGACAAGGGGTACATGTTGCTGAGTGTTACGTGCCTTATGTCCAAGGCTTGATGCAAAACTACTATTGAGCCGGGGGCTGCCTCAATGTTCCTATGGGGTAGAGATAAGGCTGTCTACTACATCTTACCCTCCGCGGACCCTACCTTAGCTTTGCTATTGGTGGGATTTACTGAGTATGATGATGATGATGATGGTGATATGTTTATGATATTATTGTTTGAGTGGTTGGTTAAAGTTGTAGTCTTGAAAATGAAATTCTTCTCCATTTGTTAATGCTTAGTGGGTATGATGTTTAGGAATGTAATCAAACAAATGAATGAACATTACCGCTTATAGTGGCGGGCTTTCGTGTTCATGTTTGTTTGTTGAGCGTCCGCGTCCATTTATGTATGTGTGTTAATATTTGCATATTTCCATAGTTGTTAAAAGTCATCACCTCTTGCGCCTAGGCCCATTTTCCAAGCTAGGCGAGGCAATTGCGCTTTAGGTCAAGGCAATTGCACTTTAATTTTCCCGGTGATGGTTCAGGCGCAGTTTTCCGCAGAATTTCTAGATTCCGGAAAGTTTTCGGCCAAATTCTCTAAGTTCCGGCAATATTCCAGCCAGATTTCTACTTTTATTTAAGGAAAACTACTTTTCTACACTGATAATTTAAAACTTTAGGTACTAAGTAGATGATATTAAGTGTAAATAATAACTTTTGTTTATCTAATTTGAAGAATAGCATTAATTTTCTTATACATAAAATATTTTTTATCGTGCACTTTGTTTTTCTTAGGCCCTCGCTTTTGTTGCGCTTTGCACCTAAGCCCCAGGCGAGGCCTTTGCGCCTTGAGTGCGCCTTTAACAACTATGCATATTTCATGTTTGTTCTTTAGTCGTTTACCCAAGGCTTGGATCCACAATTTGATTAGGGTAGTAATGGGTTGATGTATGATGGGCTGCTTACTCAATTAGTTTTACTGGTAACTAATAAATAAATTTAGAGGAACATGTAAATGTACATAAGTCAACAAACGTAAATGGACAAATGGGGACATGTGTTCATGTTCGTTTGTTTCATTGAATGAACAAAGGTTTTTGTACGTGTTCATTTATATATAAAAAGAACTACCCGGTTCCTGTAGAACAGTTAACTGAATGTTCGGTTTGTTTACAGGCCATTTGAATAATACTATTATTTTTCAGGTGAGAGAACTAGCAGAAAAGGAAGGAGAAAATGGCGTATTCAAGCTGCTTCGTACAGACATCACTCGTTTCCTCACCACCATCCTCATTGGCACAACGTAAAATTCCCACCTTTTTATTTCTTAAGAAATTTATGAATTTAAATATTGTTACCCACAGTTACAATAATTTGTCCAGTGTGGTCAACATTGGAGCTACTGCACTCTTCACTGAAGCCGCAACAACAGTTTTCGGTGAAGCCGGTGTTAGTGCAGCAACCGGTGTTATGACGGTTTGTGCCTAAATTCTAGTTTCAAAGGACCCAATTATGTGATTAAATGCATAAAACAACGGTTTATCTTATAACGCTAAATTGCTTGGTGGTTTAATTCAGGTTGTTGTGTTACTTCTCACCGAGATTACTCCCAAAAGTATAGCTGTTCATAATGCTACAGTCGTTGCTAGAGCTGTGGTAAGTATAATCTGAGTATACATACTGATACTATATCAATTTTGTTTAATATCAACATGATTAGTGTCTCAAAAAATACCTAGGTCCGTCCGGTTGCTTGGCTTTCGGTGGTTTTATATCCGATTGGAAGAGTTGTAACGTATTTTTCAATGGGAATGCTTAAAATTCTTGGTTTGAAAGGGAAAAGGTACATCTTTCCTACACTATAACCAATTACTGTTTCTTTTTTATTTATATATATATAAATAGTTTATAGTGTTTATTTCATTTCTTTTATTTTTTTTATTTGGTTTTTTATTAAACTTTGGACCAGTGAACCATCTGTCACTGAAGATGAACTCAAGTTGATGTTAAGGGTTGCTGAGTTGAGCGGGGCCATTGAGGAGGAAGAACAGGTATATGATGTGGCATTTTCGACTCATTAACTTATAAACAGGTCAATGTCGGTTTTGTTTGATGATTTTAATCACAAACGGGTCAAAATCAGAAAATAATAGCTAAAGGGAGCGGGTCAAATGGGTCTTAATCAGTTGAAAATACCAAGTTTGTTTTATTGTGGACAACCTTTTTAGTTGATTTTATTCAAAGAGTTGGATTATTATTGTTATTATAATATAATTAACTAGTGGGTTACCACCTGCGCTCCGCAACGGGTTCGAAACGTAGATAAAAACAAGCAAATTGTGAGAGTTAAAGTTGTTTGATGTTTTAGTTAAGAAGCTAAACATGTCATTATTAAAGTTGAGGGGCTAAAGTTGTATTAGTTAAGGTGCTAAACATGTCATTACTAAAGTTGAGGGGCTAAAGTTGTTTTAGTTGAGGGACTAAACATGCCATTACCGAAGTTGAGGTTGAGGGGCTAAACATGTCATTATTAAAGTTGAGGGGCTAAAGTTGGTTAATGCCAAAGTTGGTTAATGCGTTGGTTGACGTGACAAAATAGCATATTTATAGTATATATGCATAACGCGTTACATATTTATGCAGGATATGATTGAGAATGTGTTGGAAATAAAAGACACCCATGTGAAGGAGGTTATGACGCCGCTTGTGGATGTAGTTGCAGTTGATTCGACTGCAACATTAGTTGATTTCCACCACTTATGGGTAACTCATCAATATTCTAGGTAATTATTGAAAAAAAAATATTTTAAAGAAAATAATTCTGATTATGGATTTATTTAAAAATTAATAACTTGATTTGCACTCACAGGGTGCCGGTGTTTGAGCAGCGAATTGATAATATCGTGGGTGTAGCTTACGCAATGGATTTGTTAGAACTTATTAAGAAAGTAAGATTCTAGTTATTTTTAATTATCATATATTGGTTTTTGTAGTAAAGATTTTTATTTATTTTGAAAATTTGAAGGGAGATATGCTTGAACCTGCAGTTGTGGGAGATATGGCTCACAAGCCTGCATATTTCGTTCCTGGTAATATTTGACTTTGACTTTGACTTTGATAGAATTAAGTCATTAACATGACTCTTAAATTAATTATAATTTTTTTCAGATTCAATGTTAGTCTGGAATCTTCTGAGGGAATTCCGTATTAGGAAAGTTCACATGGCTGTTGTTCTTAATGAATACGGAGGAACCGTCGGTGTATGTTTATGCCCTTGATGCTCTTTTGTATATTTTTCAGCAAGTTTAAAACAAAGGTTGATTTTGATTTTGACTTTTGCTTTTGTTTTCAATGAGCAGATTGTAACCCTTGAAGATGTTGTTGAGGAAATTGTTGGTGAAATTTTTGATGAGAATGACTCAAAGGTAAGTTTTTGTTTTGATGCAATTAATAAACATACATTTGCAAGATTGGGTGAATAATGACTTAAACTTTCTTTTTAAGTTTTAATTTTACCTCTTCTACTATAAATAATATACGCCTTTAACCTGATAGTTTTGTTTTTCTCTTATAATTTTTGTTCGTTAGTTTTTTTTACAAAAAAAAAAAAAAACTAAATACGAGGTTACGTTTATTTTTTTTCTTGACATTCTGGTATAAATTCTATTGAAAACGGAGTTGTATTCAAAATAACGGTATGGTGACGAACCTAGCCGGTATCGACCAAACAACATCAATGTTATCGGAGTATTTGTTTTTTAAGGTTTTCGATCGATGTAAAACATGACTTTATTTTTGTGGGTTACATCATAAAACTTTTGTGTAATAAAACCACTGTAAGTAAACTTTTTTTCTTGTAGTTGTTGATACCGATCCTTACAAAATTTTAACATCCCGGCTGCAACGCGTGGGTTTCACCTACTAAATACGTGGTTGCGGTTAATTTTTTTCTCGACATTCAGATATAGGTTTTATTGAAAACAAAGTTGTATTTGAAATAGCGATATGATGACAGACCGAGTCAGTACCGGCCGACAACATCGGTAACAGTATTGGTGTTGTCTGTGTTTGTATTTATGGCTTTCGACGACTTTATTTTTTTGAGTTACATCATAAAACTTTTGTGTACTAAAACCATTACAAACGAACTTTCTTTTTGTAATCGTGTAAACCAAGTCTTACAAATTTTATCATTCCCGTTGCAACGCGTAGGTTTCAACCACTAGTTTATAACATTTGCGTCCCATTGTTCATATTCGTTGGGTTACAGGAGGAAATCGAGAGAAAAACTGGGAATATTGTAAAGCGGGCAGAGGGAGTGTTTGATGTCGATGCGAATACATCAATTTACCAACTTTCTGAAGATTTAGATATCTTGTTGCCAGAGGTGTGTAACTGTGTATACATGTTCTTATATATTTTTCAATATTCGTTGTTAATTACTTAATTTGTTAAATTTAATTTATATGTTGCATGCAGGATCACCAATATGAGACAGTTTCAGGTTTCATTTGTGAAGCATTCGGATACATACCGAGAACAGGTGAAAGTATTAAAGTAGTTTTAAAAAAGGCAAATGAAGAAGATAATGACGGTGAGAATAAACACGAAACTGATGGTCAAGATGAAAAAGATAGATCTCAAACATTCAAGCTCGGGGTAAAATTAGTTAACTTGCTGAAATCACTATTTTATATAATTGAGGAAATCGCAAACAAAAGTAACATAATTTTGTCATATTTCCTTTTAGAAAATATTGAATTTTCTCACATCAAAAAAAGGTTTAACTTCCAAAATTAGTTATTTTTTGTGAAACATAAATATGTACTTTTTTATGCGTCTTGTTTTCGTCATTGTACTTTCTTTTTGTACATCTGAGTCATCAAAAGATTGCTATGGTTCATTTTGTATATACATAAATATAATTTTTATATAAAGATTATTATTTTTAATAGCCGTTTCTATGCATATAAAATGACCTAAACTATATTACCTTTTTATGAAATTTTACCTGTTAAAAAAATGAATCTTGTTATGAATTTGCATGATTTGCAGATATTAGCAGGAAATTGTAGAAAAGTTAATACGGTGAGATTTGAAAGAATAAACAACAACTCAGCCAAAGAAATCAAAGAAGCCGCTCGACTCATGCCCAGATTTTGGAAAAAGAAATTGAAAAACGATGAAAATTCAGGCAGTGGCGATATCTTGTTAGAAGAAAGCAAACAATAACCAAGGTAACAAACAACTTATACAGTTATTTTTCATAATTTACCCCGAAAAAGATTTAAAAAAAACTAAAAAGTCAAGCTTTCCTACAGACGAAGTGACGTATCGACTTCATGTTTCTTTGAATCTACTTGCCAAAAGTCCATAACTTGTGTTGTTTTTGCAGGTCGTTTCGGTTCTGCTTGCTTGGTGTATAAATTAAGTCCAAGAGATGCAGAATCTTGAACATTTGGTCTTGTCAGTGATCGAACCAGTGGCTCATAACGGTTGGTTTGACTAGTTTGACTCGTAGTTTCAGGCTTAGGGAACAGCTTCAATAGCTCCATTTCTTGTCGCTTTTCCCTCATTTTCTGTAGCTGCCGAAATCTTTCTTGCAGGAGAGCTATAGAAGAACCGCCACCGCCGCCGCCACTGCCACTGCGGCCGCCATCTTGTCTTTCAGTGGAATGAAGAACCATTACCAATCTTTGTGTCAACTCTATTGATCATATGGTTATGTGAGTCTTATATTATAACATAGGTGTACATAATAATAATATTTTGAAGTGTAAGCCTCCCTTTGTTGATTCTGGGTGACCTAAGTGGGGCCCGGGAACGACAATCCGAGCACAAGATCCAAGGAGAAAGTATATTTATGAGAACAAAAGGACTTTTTGAGTGATAACAAGAGCATTTGGAATGTTGTTTTTGTGAGAATATAAGGTTAGGTTTGATATTGTGGTCTACATCCTTGGTTTCTTGTTTATGTACTTTCTTCATTCCTTTATTCCCCAAAATTCTTAAAACAAGTAATAACAATAATAGCATGGTTCATG
Organism: Helianthus tuberosus; assembly: GCA_030545235.1. NCBI lineage: Eukaryota > Viridiplantae > Streptophyta > Magnoliopsida > Asterales > Asteraceae > Helianthus > Helianthus tuberosus. Next base: position 8,578,656 of record CM060428.1, on the reverse strand, counting down.
CCCTAAGTTAATATTTTAACATTTGATCCTGATTTTTTGAGAAACTTCATATATGGGTCTTTATCTATACTAGGGTGTTGCACCCGCGCTTCGCGGCGGGGCGACCCGATTTTTGATCCGAAACAAAAGCATGTCGACACGTGTCTTACATTGACTGGAAAAATTAGAAAAGTATTTAGAAAACGTAAACATGTATATAAGCAAAGTAAACTAATGGGGAATCAAATTTATTAAATTGAGGGACTAAATATGTATATTAAAAAACCTAGAGTAGAAGGACATCAAAGTTAAAGTAGAGGGACTAAACATGTATATTAGCAAAGTTAACTAATGAGGAATAAAGTTTATTAAGTAGAGGGACTAAACACATATATATTATGATAGTTATAATAGAAGGACTAAACACGTAAATTAAGTAGAGGGACTAAACATGTATATTAGCAAAGTTAACTAATGAGGAATAAACTTTATTAAGTAGAGAGACTAAACATGTATATTATGATAGTTATAATAGAAGGACTAAACACGTAAATTATAAAAGTTAAGGGTTAAAAGCGAAAAATTATTTTGACCACTCATAAGAGGACAAATGGCTATGTCGGAGTGGTCAGCCGACATAGCCTTTTAAGTGTATATAGAATTTGCTTATCCCGTAAGATGGGTTTTAAAAATCGCTCTTGAAGCGCATATTGCACTCTTGTGCAAGGTGGTTCACTTCTTACTTGGTAAAGCGGGCAGTGAACAAAAGGCCTAGGTGAGGTGCGCGAGGCGCACATAAAATGGAAGTGAGACAGTTTTGAGGCGTGCGCCTCACACGCAGGAAGGGTTGGTGTATCAGGATGTAATATAGCGTTTTAGGTGAGTGATGCTAGAGCTCATGGGGTTAGCGGGTGTGGAATGGAATAAAACCTCATGGGCTCCATTGCGCCACCTCAGCGTCATGCAGATAAGGGGGTTTCATTGCTTTTTCCGAATAATACCCATGCAATGGAATAAAACCTCTTTGTTAAAGTTGTGATTAGTTGAAAACATGGGTCCCACCACCATCTCTTTATCCTTGCTCCCCCCCCCCCCCAATAGCGCCCAAGAAATGTTGTGGCCACTATTGGCTGATGAAATGCCGAGGGCGGCTATATCTTGTCGCCTGATAAATATAAAAAAATGCCAAGGGCGGCCATATCGTGTAGCCTGAGAAATATAAAAAAGTTTTACAAATATTTTGTGCCGGTGGATTCTTGCGCTTTGGGCATCTTATCGCCTTGGTGCATCTCACGTTTATTAAAACCAAAGTCTATAATGTATTTAGTCGTTTTTACTAACTGACGAGTGACCAAACAATTAGGATAATGTGTATATTAACGCTATAGTAATATCGGTTTAGAAAGTACCAATTTGATGTATTAAACTAAGGATTAGGATTGTATACATAACAAAGGGCGGAATTATTGATCCTTAGAATTTGTCTGATTGTACCTTTAGCCAATATTCGAATAATGGCGTGTGCTTCTTATATAATAATTTAATTAATTAATATGTTTGTTTAGCTTTTTATGTTTACACTTTTGTTATCTAGAATTATCTCTATGATTGGTTGACCACTTAGCTACACTAACTTTGACTTTTTTTGAATCTCACTTTCTCAAATTTTAACATTAACACTTACACCCCCTTCAACTTTTTAAAAACTTTGTTAAATGAAATGTCATTTGACCCTCTCGAGATTTACATGCTTCGTTTTATGTACTTGTGTTGATGTAAATTCAAATTGGTTTACGTTTCGAAATAATATTTTTTATAGAACATAATACTTTACGTTTCATGAGTCATGTCATATATGACACATTTTGGTACTTATTTTTATAGACATTTTGAGTTAGTCTACGTTTGACATTTATGTACGTGTCGATATAAATTCAAATTTATTTACGTTTCGACGTAATAACATTTTGACAACCTCGAGTTTTATGTGCTTAATTTTATGTACGTGTTGATATAAATTCAAGTTATTTACATTTTGACCTTTTTTTTCAAAAATAAGTCATGTCAAATATAATATGTTTTTGTGCTTATTTTTATCGACGTTTCCCGTTGGTCTACTTTTGATCGATAAGCAACTAAAAAAAATCAGTAGACTCGAATCACATTTAAAAACGACCCCGCAACGCGGGGCATCAATTCTAGTTTAAAAAAAAAGTTGAATCTTGCCGACACAATCGGCTTATGTTAATCCGTCTCATATATCATGTGAGAGGGAAGCCAAGCTTATCGATGTGTTTAGATGAGATCGCATCGCATGTTGCGATTCCATGATGCGCGCATCACATGATGTGGTCTAATGTGATGCCTTATGCAGTTGACCGGTATTCGAATAAATCAGATCTTTAATTGAACAAATCTGACAATATATGATGAGAGTATATTATATTTTAGTGTTTAAAGGTTACGAGTTAAAATATTAGCTATAAATATTTTTTTAGTATTTTTAAATAAAGAACACCTCCTGTTACTTCAATCGCACAAATTCTGAAAATCGTAGTATCTTTGAGGTGAGATCCACCTAATTCTTTTGTTTAACATACTCTTTATGTTATGTGAACTTCTAAATAACAAATATTTAAATAGTTGTTAATAATCACAAAGAATGTTATACATAAAACTTTTTTTCTATATGATACGTATTCGGGAATCGCTCAGATGTATTAACACGGACACAACACAAATGTTCACGAGTTGACACGAAAACGACCGGTTTAATCTTAATTATATTCTATTCTATATTTTTTTCACATACTTTAAAATTATACTTTTATAAAAAATATATATAAAATCGCTCAGATATATTAACACGGACACAACACAAATGTTCACGAGTTGACACGAAAACGACCGGTTTAATCTTAATTATATGTTATTCTATATTTTTTCACATACTTTAAAATTACATTTTTATAAAAACATATATATATACACACATACATATACATATACACACATATATATATATATGTGTGTATAAAAAAATACATTTTACTCATAAAATCTTATGTTTAAAACATATATAAATGTGTATAAAAATTACATTTTCACATACCGTATTACATTTTAAGTTTTAAATATCCAACCAATTTTAATGTCACACCCCAACCGATGGCGGAAACATCGGGATGAGACGAAATAGATTGCAAGAGACATCATAACACTATGTGACAATATAGATTAAATTAAATTTTCATAACATTGCTAAAATTGTCATACAAGAATTCAAAGAAAGATACACACACTACTAGAAAAATTAAAATTTCTGACACCATTTTCCGTAGGAAATGCATCACAACTCGTGATTTTCTACGAATTTGTGACGAAATGCGTATGTAGGAAAACCACTCGTAGGAAACTGGTTTCTTACGCATTTTCTACGCATTTTCCTATCCATTTCTGACAGAAAAGGGCTGTCACAAATTGCTACACATTTTCTACGCATTTTCCTACCCATTTAACGGAAGTTAATTTTTAATTTTTGCTACACAATTGTCACGAAATTTAATTTTCTACGAATTTGTGACGAAATGCATATGTAGTTAAACCACTCGTAGGAAACTGGTTTCTTTACGCATTTTCTACGCATTTTCCTACCCATTTCTGACAGAAAAGGGCTGTCAGAAATTGCTACACATTTTTCTACGCATTTTCCTACCCATTTAACGGAAGTTAATTTTTTATTTTTGCTACACAATTGTCACGAAATTTAATGTTTTTCTAGTTTTATTCTATTTATAAAACATCCGAGAGATCAGATACAAAAGCAAATAAAACTAAAAACTATAAAATTTCAATAACATTAATCATAAATTTATACAAATTTACAAACAAAAAATGTATAAAATCTACTAACATAAAGAAAATAAAATTACATATTCCTTTAACAAATTCAATAACATTAACTCACACCCATCTCATTTTTCAGCTCTGGAGAATCGAAACCAACATCGAACACCTTTCGAGCAACTCAGCAACTCAACATCAGCAACCGACACAACATCAGCAACTCAAGTGGTGAGAAAAGAATTCCAATGCAGATAAAACGTGGATCCGTATGAACTTGTTGTTCCAGATTCGTATATAACTTCCAGATCTGTTGATTAACTGTTTGTTGATTTGTATGAAAATGATGCAGATCCATAATTACACACCCCAGCCTTGATTCGTACGAATCAACAACACATCCAGATTCGTACCAAACGTATGCAGATTTGTATGAACATCAATTTCCAGATCTATTCAACTTCATCTTGACTGAACTGAACCTGAAGATGATGAAGGACTCAAGAGGTGATGGTTTGTTTGTGTGGGTGAGTGTCGTCGGCAGAAGGAGACGCAGTGTGGGGCGTGGTTGTCGGAGAGCGGCCGGCACCGGCTGGCATGTCGCCGGAGATAGGCTAGGCTGATCGAGAGAGAAGGGGGCAGGGGGGTTTGTGGTGTGCTGCTGTTCAAAGTAAAAGGAATTTAGGGTTTAAACTATCAACCTGCAACATGTATTAAAATATATCAACAAAAAGTTGGTGAGCACACAAGTTTGATTACAAAGCATAAAATCGACTAAAAAGTTACTCATATCCAACATGAATCATAATATGCGAGTTCTAGTATGCTAGATTGTGTAACAATATGTTCAAACCCAAGTTTCCAACGCGTTTAATTTTGCCTATCCCAAAGTTTCGCGAGAGGTTAATGTGTTTAACTTAACAATACCCCAAGTCCAGTGGGCGGTGCGTTAATCCTATAGCGCTATAATTGTTAAGGTAGGCTAGCAAAGTTAATGAGCATATATCAACACAAATAGTTTACATGGCATACGAGATTTACAAGCATCACACATAGTTTCATGTTTCAACAATGGATAGAGTTTGTTTAAAATAGTTTCATAGTGAAGTGTAGTTTGTATAGTATACATGTTGCACCCAAAGTAATTAAAAAGGAAAAAGGGATCGAGTATGCTCACGGTTTTTGCAAGCTTTCCAACTTGGTAATCCCGCGAGTGTTGTTGGTGGATGGATTAGTTTGGAGCACCTTGTCCTTCTACACGAAGAAAACATAGGTGTGTGAGTTTGGGGAATAACGGAAGATTATAGATTCGGAATTTAAATAACACGAACGTAGCCATATGAAAATAATCATCCATCACATATGATGTTTAGATGATATACTTACTAACTTGACAATGTTCACTTGTTCGTCATCAAGGGTTCGGTTTGTTTGAAATATTACATAAGTATTACATAGTGTATACTATGTCATACATGTCAAGCATGAGGTAGAAGATTAAAGTCTTCATTTAGCTCTAAGTATCATGGAATTCATACATGAGGTAGGAAGAACAAAGCTTCCATTTAGGTACCTCTATTGTTCACCACTACACTTGTTGTTATAAACAACAAGTAGGGTCATGAACTTACAAGAAATAATGAAATACAATAACTAATATATGAGAAAACATTAAGAAGTGAGTGGATTTTTATGAAAGATAGTCCAAGCTAGTCTAACAATCACGCATTCATCAAGCTTCAAGCTTGAACACTTCTTGTGTGTAAAACCCTAACTAAAACAGAAAGTTTGTGAGGTTTTAACCTCTGATTTAACATGTCTCAACCTTGTTTTTAAGGCTAACTAACCATAGATGAGGTTATAAGCATTAGGACATGGGTTTGAGATGAGTTAGACTCAAGTTCGACTAAGATTAACAAGTTTAAACGAAATCAGAAACAAACAGTCCACTTTGGAGCCTTTTCGACGACATTCCAGAGCTTGGTTTTCCATGAAAAACCTCTGGAAACGTAGCTAAGGTCAATCCAAAGAAGTAGGAAAAAGAATCGAGTGAATCGGATAAGAAATGAGTGAGTTATGCTCACTTTTGTATGAAGGTATAAATCTGCTCGAATCTTCAAGTTACCAGCTGATCAGAGGGATTTTGAGAGTGTTTTGAGTGTTTAGCAAAGTGTTAAAAGCTTGGAGAATGATGGGTTTTTATAGGGAAGCTTCATCACTTGGTAACCGTGATCTCATTTCAATTAATCCGGGGTAAGTCGTTTTTCTCCTATACATCGACTCTATTTTACATCACTTGGTAACCGTGATCTCATTTCAATTAATTCGATTTCATGCTACGGATTGATTCTGGATCTAGATATTCGATTTCATGCTACACAATGTGTTTTAAGGTTTATGTGTTTTACCATTTTAATGTTGATGATGACAGTGTGTTGAAGACGAAGACACTGACAGTGTGTCCAGCAATCTGCTTGCTGTTAAAACACAATGTCAAGAAATATGCTTGCTGTTAAAACACAGTGTCAAGAATCCTCCAGTAATCTGCTTGCTGTTAAAACACAGTGTCAAGAATCCTCCAACAATCTGCTTGATGTTAAAACACAGCGTCAAGAAATCTGCTTGCTGTTAAAACACAGTGTCAAGGAAATCTGCTTGCTGTTAAAACACAATGTCAAGAAATCTGCTTGCTGTTAAAACACAGTGTCAAGAATCATCCAGCAAACTGCTTGCTGTTAAAACACAGTGTTAAGGAAATATGCTTGCTGTTAAAACACAGTGTCAAGGATCCTCCAGCAATCTGATTGCTGTTAAAACACAGTGTCAAGAATCCTCCAGCAATCTGCTTGCTGTTAAAACACAAAGTCAAGAAATACGCTTGCAGTTAAAAACACAGCGTCAAGGAATCTGCTTGATGTTAAAACACATCGTCAAGAAATCTGCTTGCTGTTAAAACACAGCGTCTTGTATGATGTAAATTGAAACTGTCAATTTGATTTAAATGGAATATTTAGTTTCCATAATTTTCTGGTTAGTTGGTTATCCTAATAAAATAATCCATAATTAAAATAATATTCAAATTACACAATTGCCCTTTCAGTTAAAATCCTTCAATGCCACATGTCGCGTTCTTATTGCTACCTAGACTTTCTAGGAAAAACACACTTTCCGCAGGAACCCTACTCTCTCTCTCTATATATATATATATATATATATAGGGAGAGGATCATGAGAAAACTAGATATAAATGAGAAAACCAAAAAACTAACAAAAAAAGCACTAAAAAGGAGGGGGAGACTTTTAATGAAGGAGGGGTAAAATTGGAAAAAAAATATATAACTTTTTAAACATTTCCCATTTCTCCATACGTTATCATTTTAAAACAAAAATGGCACCATAAGATCACAAATTTTTGTATCTTTCATTCAAGTATATTCGAGCATATTTTTTATGACATAAAAAAAAATTTATGGTGTCGTCTTGTTTTCAATACTATTATTATAGTAGCGCACATGTGCGATGTAACATGTACTACAATTGCATTACATGCTTAAAATTAGCTTTTTGAGTCTAGTTTAGCTTTTAGGGTTAGTTTTTTTGGAGGTTTAGGATTAGGATTAGGTTTTTGGGTGTGAGGGGGATGGAGGGTTTAGGTTTTTGGGGGGTGGGGGTGGGGGTGGGGGGTTTAGGTTTTTTTCGGGTTTATGTTTAGGGTTTAGTTTTAGGTTTTCGGGAGGGTGGGGGGTTTAGGTTTTTTGGGGGGTGGGGGGGGGGGGGGTTAGGCTTTTGGTGGGAGGGTGAATTTAGGTTTTTGGGGGGTGGGGGTTTAGGTTTTTGGGGGGTGTCCGTGGGGGGGGGGGTGGGTTAAGTGGTTTAAGCTTTTATGTATTAGTGCACATGTGCAGTACAACAATTTTTTTTTTTTTTTTTTTTTGAAAATTTTTTCCATACATAAAAAGTAGCGATTTTTTATAAAAAAAATTGTAAAAAAAAAATAAAAAAATTTTGGTATGTTTTTAAGTTTTTTTAGGTTTTTTTGGTTAGTTTTTTGGTTTTCTCATTTAAACTAGTTTTCTCATGATCCATCCCCTATATATATATATATATATATATATATATACATATAACATGGCTCATTACCACTAGGGGTGTTCATGAGCCGATCCGATCCGATCGAGGGTCTGCTCATGCTCGGATTGAATTACAACTGATCCGATCCGATCGGATCAAATTTGCAAAACCGAGCACAAAAGTGATGCTCATGCTCGGATTGAATTACAACCGATCCGATCAGATCAAATTTGCAAAACCGAGCACAAAAGTGATGCTCATGCTCGGATTGAATTTCAATCGATCAGATCGTTTTCACTCGGTTTTTATCAAATCCTAACTAAAATCGAGCGGATCCTAATATAATTAAACATGTCCAACACTTTACTAACAAAAGCAATACATAACTAAAATCATGATTCTAAAAAAGTTAACAATATCAAGAAGCACAAAATAAAGTGTGAAATACAAATTGTCATTTAGTTCAAAAGCCATAAACTTTTTCTGTAAGCTTGATCATCTCCATCCACAAAATTCAACTTCAAATCAACATATAACCTATAAACACAAGCATTAAATAAAACCATTAAGTTCTATACATTACATAACAACTTTTATGGTTTATTAATTATAAAAATACTTTTCATTTATGAGTATGTTTTAGGAATTAGGGATTTAGGGTTAGATTTTGATATTAACTATTAAGTTGAGCTAGTATATATATTGGGCTTTTAATTTTTTTTGGCTAGTATATTTTTTTGGCTTTTAATCTTTAAAATCTATAATATATATATATATATATATATATTATTAATAAAAATAATTCGAGCGAAACCGAGCGATCGACGAGCGAGCGGACCTTTGCTCATGCTTGGATTGAATTTGAATCGAACCGATCCGAGCGGCTCATTTACAAACTGAGCGGGAATCGAACAAGCATTTTTCGAGCGATCCTCGATCGTCGAGCAGTTTGAACAGCCCTAATTAACACACCTTTGGCCCAAACCTTTGGCCCATCCCTTGGGCTCATCCCCACACCCAATAACGTAACCACCTACATAATAGATTATCCTCAAAACACTACCCACCTCAACACCCACCACCTCATACCCTCCTATCCATCAATTAGTGTCATAAATTTGTATCCTCGTATCCATCCATACACAACATTTGCATTATTAAAATAAAAATATATTTTAAATAAAAAATAATGGTTAAAAATTATAATTTCTCTAGTCAAATCGTCACCTCCATAATCTCCTACATTTTAGTGTTTTAACCAGTCTCTCACACACACACTAGCAGCAGATTCAACACTCCTAATCTCTCTCTACACACCACATAATCATTCACACCATTTACAGATTCCATTGATCCCCGAAACCCCTTTTCCCATTCCCATAATCTACACCTTTCAATCTCTCTTTTATGCTAATATACATAATATATGATCCTTGCTGTCATTTTCTTTTCGGATAGATACATACACATATAGAGACAGAGAGAGTAAAAGAAATATTGTTTTTTTTAGAGAGAGAGAGAGAGAGAGAGAGAATGGTTTTGAGGCTCTGAGAAGGTTTAATTTCTTCTTCACCTGTTCGATTCGGTGAGTATTTTTTATTGATTTTTCTTATCTTTTTTACAGATTAAATTATTGTATCGGTTGTGGGTTGTTTCCCCAAAAATAAGTTGTTAGTTTATATGTTTCGTTCTTTTTTTGGTAAATTGAATCAAACCCTTTTGAAGTTATCTCAGTTTAATGTTGAATTTTTACTCTTTTATGTGTTGAAATTGTTCTTGTAAAGCTGCACACCAACTGTTTGTTAAAAAGTATCAAAGAACACACATTAGTTTTGTGGATAGCATAAATTTGTTGGTGCTGTTTTTCACTTTTTTTTTCCTTTTGCATATTAAATTTCTTGAGTTTTTTATTTATATTATTTGTTTAAATGGGATTTGTAAATATGGATATGTTTTTGCTAGTTAAGGTAGGAAAACACATTCATTTTTGGTACCCTTTCAATCATGCTTTTCATCATGGAATCTTGTTCATGCCATTTTTGCTCATAAAGTTACAATCATGTTTGTGTTTTTTTTTTTTTGGTTGCATCTCATGGAATCAAATGCCTTTCTTTAGGGGTATATGCCACATCAATTCCATGGCTCAAGTTTCAAATTACACCAACTTAAGTTTAAACTGCGATTTACCTGATCCTGTTGGTTAGCAGCGTGAGTTTTCGGTATGTTTAACAAAAAAAATTCAAAATTAGTGATTTTAAATCCAAAAGTTTTGAATTTTCTTTAGATTCAGCTGTACTGCAATTCTTTTGTATTTACCTACTATCAGCACTGCAAGTAATCTTTTTTGTTTATTTAATTATTAATTAAATATCAATGTGGATTAATTGTTTATAGTAGTAGTATGTTTATTTAATTAAATTTGACCATGAAATCATGAATTGATTTAATGCACCTTCTTCTTGTACCATATGATGATGATTTTTTTTTTTTAATTTCTGTTACATTTTGCAGTTAAAATGGATTTCTCAGAATCTACAAGAGTCGTATACGACAGAATCCAAAAAACCGAACCCGAAAACGTCTCCAAGATTATCGGGTACCTTCTGTTACAAGATCACGGTGAACGCGAAATGATAAGATTAGCATTTGGGCCGGATAATTTAATACACTCCTTAATCAACAAAGCCAAAACCGACCTCAACTTACCTTCAAACACAACCGTTGGTCAACCGATTTCACCTCCTGAGGTCAACGGCCCGATTCGCTTCACGCCATTCTCTCCTTCACCCCGCAGATCACCGTTAACTATCCAAGTCCCGACCACCCCTTGTTGTGATCCTCATGGTCAACCTGTTGACTTTGTTCCCATGGCTTCATATCCCGAAGATTACCACCTTCACAACCACCTCCGTTTCATGTCGTTAGACGATCAAATCGAGTCTGTTAACAGCCCCGATTTTTCGTCTACTAATTACTATTCACCTAATAGGCGATCACCAAGTTTACCCGAATTTCCGTTCAAAGTTTGTCATTACTTTATTAAAGGGTTTTGTCGGCATGGAAACAACTGTCGGTATCTACATCCTACACCTGAAAATCTGTCGCAAATCTTTAACACCGAGGACGATAACGTCTTTTCACCGGGGTCGCTTGAGAAACTAGAGTTAGAACTCACTGAGTTATTGAAATCAAGAAGAGGGTTTCCGGTTTCCATAGCTTCTTTACCAATGATATATTATGAAAAATTTGGTAAGACGCTTCAAGCTGAAGGTTATTTGACCGAAAGTCAACGGCACGGGAAAGCTGGTTATAGTTTGACCAAACTTCTTGCTCGCCTTAAAAGCATCTGTCTCATTGATAGGTCATTTTCTTTAACCTTCATAACTTAAGGTGTGTTTGGGATCGGTTATTAGAACTGTTCAGTTTACGGTATGGTTTAGTTTCTCCAAAAACCTTTGTTAACGGTTCGGACCAACCGACCCAACTGGATTTGTAACTTTCTCTACTCTTAAAGGAGTGAAAGTTCATTTTATAAAGATTTTAGGAGTGAGTTTAATGTTTTACAAATATTGAGTGAGTAAAGTTTAGCCGGATACATTTTTTTTTTTACAACTGACCCTATTTCTTATGTTAATATCGTGTCACTAGGCCGCATGGACAACATGCAGTCGTTTTGGCTGATGACATGGCAAAATGTATGGATCATAACGGCGATAGAAACGAACATGGTGGAATTGTGGCGGGATCTAGACAGATATATTTGACTTTTCTAGCCGAAAGTACCTTTTCGGAGCTTGATGTCTACAATTACTTCAAGTAAGAATATTGTAGGCGATAATACAAAAATCAAGTTCAACTTACATGTATGTATCATATGCAACATGCGATGATTTTTACTTATTTCTTTTTTTATTTCAATATAACAGCAAATTCGGGCCCGTTAATGATGTGAGAATTCCATGTCAGCAAAAGAGAATGTTTGGATTTGTGACTTTTTCGTTTGCAGATACAGTTAGGCTTGTTTTAAACAAGGGTAACCCTCATTTTGTTAGCGGTGCGCGTGTTTTGGTCAAACCTTACCGCGAAAAATGTAAGGTTGATGATAGGTAAGAACTTATTAGTTTTATCCCTTTTTCAAATTATAAATATTAGAGTGAAGTACATGGATGGTCTCCGTGATTTACTTAAATTTTGGATTTGGTCCCTAGCTTTTCAAAAGTACACGGATGGTCCCTGTGGTTTGCAGTTTGTAACGCATTTAGTTCCCAACTTTACCAAAAGTCACAAGTTGGGGATTAAATGCGTTACAAAGTGCAAACCACATGGACCATCCGTGTACCTTAAAAAAACTAGGGACTAAATCCAAAATTTTGGTAATCCACAGGGACCATCCTGTACTTTACTCTTATAAATATTATTGTACCATGATATTTTTTGAAAGTCAAATGTTTCAAGATTATGTTTTAATTTGATATTATGGAACATGTTATGTCTATTTGTGGCATTAATATATATCTTTCAGGAAACATGGAGACACATATCAAAATTCTATTTACCAAGGTTCCCATTGTCTTGATACCGAACTTGGGTTGCAGTCAAGTGAGATTTATATAATATTCTTGACATATTTTATAAAAGCGAATTGCTTATGGAAACCGTATTAAGTCCATAAACAATTATAATAACATTTTTTTAATTTCAATTGTAGCGCCAAGATTTTGTGATAATTCAATCAATAACCAATGGCAAAGTTCTGGAACCTCACTAGAAGATTTGATGGTATCAGAAGGTAAATATTTCCAGGAATTTTGATAATTTTAAAATTATTTTTATTTACATATTATCTACTTTTTTTTGTTTATTTATAGGCAATGCTCATGCACAGCAAATGGAATTTCCGCGTTTCAATTGTTTTCTTGATGTTTTAAACAACGGTGACACCGGTGAACAAAAATTCAGACAGATCAAGACCAAATACAATGAGCAAGAAAGGTGTGCTTACAATAAAAATGTATCTTTTCATTTTTAGTGTTTAATACCATAAAAAACCAATATACTTTCTTATTATTTTTTATAAAAGGTCCCTGAACTTGTAAAAATACACAAAAAAGTCACTAAACTAATTTTTGTATATTGAAGTCCTAAACTTGTTTAAAATGTACGTACATGTGAATTTTTTTGAAAAAAAATAATGACTTGTTAACCCTTAAATTGATCAAAATTTGATAAAGTGACATTCTACGTTTTGCAAAAAAACAAGTAAATAAATAAGTATATTTTCTTGAGTAAATTGTCATTTTCGTCCCTGAGGTTTGGCCGTTTTTGCAACTTTCATCCAAAGGTTTGTTTTTCCGCATCTGGGTCCTCATGGTTTCAAATCTTGTCATTTTCGTCCCTGAGGTTTGGCAATTTATTGCGACTTTCGCCCCTCGAGGTTTGGCCCTCAGGGACGAAAATGGCAAGATTTTGAAACCACAACGACCCAGATGCGGAAAAACAAATCTTTGGATGAAAGTCGCAAAAGTAGCCAAACCACAGGGATGAAAATGACAATTTACCCATTCTCTTATTTATACATTTTGCAAAAAGGAAAACAACCCAAATTGGGTTGAAGGACTTGTTTGTGAATAATAACAAAGTATATTTTATGGTATTAACCTTTTTTAAATAAAAATCTGTATCAATGGTTTTATTTCTTAAGTTGCAGTAGCCAGGGACTGAATCTTCCAGACAGTCCGTTTGCATCTGGATTAGGCGGTGAAATATCGACAACTATATAGTTTCTTCATAGATAACAAGAGCAGGTTTATAGTGTTAGAGATAACAGAATGTCAAAAGGCGATTTGAGAGTTCTAGAATCGATATAATATGAGAAAAAGGTTTATATAGAGAACGTTTTCGGGGCGACAAAGATGGTTGCAGAAAAGGGTACAGAAAGAAAAAAATATGATATGTAACTAAGTTATTGTTTTTTTTTTCTAAGTTTTTAGAAGTATAGCAAGGCTGCAAAAAATAGGTGGCTTAAAGTAGAAAGTAATGAAGTAGAGGGGTTAAAAGTTAAATAGCAGAAAAGAATTTCTGCATCTATGGGATGTTACTAAATACATACATATGCTAATTAATAATAAAGACTTCAGTTTATACCAAGTGCTTTCTTTTTTCATGTTTTCTTGATTTTATTAAAGATTTTGTGGTGTTGAAGTTGCAAGCTCCTATAGTCAGTGACGGATCTAGAAAATAATTATAGGGGCAATGTTTCAAAAAAAAATCTAAAGGGGCAGCGAAATCGGAAAAACGTCAAAAAGAAAAATTACACTACCGACGAGTGTTTAAAAGGCAGCGGAGGCTACCCTTGTTATATGGTATGTCCACCCCTGGCTATAGTTATTGTTACCGTTATATGTCTACAGTACATGATAGTCATAAATCGAACTTCTTAAGAGTGATTCAATGTTTACTGGATGGGTGTTCATTGGAATGAAACCAGACCAACGTAAAGCTGTTGACGTCGGTCCGGTTCTGGTATAGAAATGGTTCGGTAGCAGTGGTGGAGCTTGAACAAAAAATCAGTGGAGGCTGGACTCTCAAAATCCAAATCAGTGGGGGACGTACTCTTAACAGTCCAATATTTTACACTTAAAATACACGGAAATTGTCGATAAAATTAACACTATGAGCAAAAAATCGGGACGGGCTTTAGACTAGTAAAACATGACATAGTATGGCTTTAAAACTTGGTATTTAACATCAAAGTTTGTTTCAACCTTATATATCATGTGAATCAACGGTTATTTTTTGATTTTTTTCATACAACTACCTCAAAACCTTAGAACATTGTGTCAAACATTGCTAGGTTACCATAGTGTTTTTATTTTACGAATCAATATGAAATGGTGTGTCTAACCTATTACAATGGTGCATCCAATTTTACACTTTTGTGTAGTTGTAACCGGTTTTGATGTATATATTTAAATAATTGTTGTCAAATCCAATAGCTTCATATTTAGCGTCGACACTCGAAAAATGAACAATATCAAGTTTTTGTATGTGGTGTATAAGGGTAGAATAGAACTTTGTGTTACCTATTTGTCTTTATAATAACAAAAAAGGATTATTACATATATCCCCCGATTTCAAACTATAATTACATATTTACCCGACCTAAAAATTAAATTACACATTTCCTCTCTGCTTATAGTAAAATGACACAAATGTCCTCTCAAACATAAAAACCCTACTGGCTTTCATTCCCTCCTTCCTAGGGTTGCAAACGAACCGAACGAACACGAACAAAACCTTGTTCGTGTTCGTTTGCTCAGAAATATACGTGTTCGCGAACTGTTCACGAACACTTATCGAACGAGATTTTATGTTCGTGTTCGCTTGTTAAGAAAATGAACTTGTTCGTGTTCGTTTGTGTTTCTTTGTTAATTTTAGACAACGGGCAAAAACGAACGTGGACGAACACAAATAAGCACAAACTAATATTTATGAACACAAATGAAAACAAACGAACACAAACAATCGTTCATGAACAGAGTATATAATAATACACTGACACTTATTGGATATTTAATTTGTCGAATTTTGAAGTATTTAAATAAATATAAAAACGAAAAATACTAATGAACTATCGAACACGTTACCGAATGTTCATGAACATAAACGAACGAACACGACCTCTGTTCATGTTTGTTCATTTAACTAAATGAACGAAATTTCTTGTCCGTGTTCGTTTGTTTAATAAACGAACAAACACAAACAAACTTCCCGCCGAACAGTTCACAAACTGTTCGCCGAACGTTTGGTTCGTTTGCAGCCCTACTCTCTCTCACTGCCAGACTGACCCATAATCCATTTATAAAAAAAAAAGCTCATGTGGAAAGGATTTGTGTTAGATTCTTAAAACGGTTATTCATTGTATGAATAACTTACGGAACCGTGTGCTGTGTTTGTTCTTGAATTAAATAACAAATTAAAATACAAAAAAATGATCAAAGTGTTTGTTTTTGCCAATGATCTCTAGATCAAGTGGTGGAGGGCTTGCATTTCTCTTAAGAAATGCAAGTTCGACTCCCACTTGGTGCTGAGTGAGGCACTGGTGGGCAATGATAGGAGACCCAGGGAAACCTGGGTTGGATCCTTGAGCCAAACGGGTTTTACCGGTAATTTCACTGTCGTGCCTACGGGCGGGTGGGTTACCGGGTTTTCCCCGGAATTGGTGGTGGACTCGGGTTACTCTCGGAGTACTCCGTTTGTCCAGTGGGTGCCCGAGAGTGCTCGGGATTGAGTTTGTTGGCCGTTAAAAAAAAAATTTGTTTGAAGTTGATTGTAGTTTTATTCTGCAAGAAACTGTAAATATGCGTTTATTTGAGTTATCTTCCAAGTTCCAAATTGAAGGAGGCTTCAAGAACTTATTTTGTATACTTGATTGTTAAAACAAATAAAAAAATTGAAACAGATAACGAAAAGAAAAAAAAAACGAAAACACAAAGCTTAAAGAAAACGAAAAAAAGAAAAACTACAGAAAAAGTTGCTGATTAAAAATAATAAATTTAATGTTTTTAAAATTTAATAAAAAAAGGGTAAATTAGTCATTCTCTAATGTAATTTTAATAAATTGGGTATATTTGATATTTTTAGTTTTTTTGGAAGGGGATACATGTAAATTAAATTTTGACTTGGGTATATATGTAATTTATGAAGTTTACAAGGGGATATATGTAATTGCCCTAAAAAAATAAGAGCAAAGACGCATTAATTTGCAATATTTACTACGGTTTCTAAAATAACATTTTTATATGATCGACCGTATATGTATTTGTGTGTATGAAGAAGTATGTATGTGTGTATATGAAGAAACAAATACCTACTATCAAGAGGATCTGGAATTCTGGATACAAACTTATCTCTATGCACTTTTAGATCAAACTACCCGGACCTGACCTGGTTTTTCAAAAACCCCGCTTTTGTAAAACCCGATTCTACCTGAACCCAGTTCCATACCTAGAACCGGTTTTTCAAAAAACCCGATTTGTGCACCACTACAAAAACCCAATTAACCAGTTGACTACTTAACTTTATTATGAACACAAATGAAATAACTTTTGTGTCACCCTTGTTTTATATGGAAAAAGCCCAAACATTTGGTCGGGCCGTCGGGGTACTTTTGTAAGCATGCTTTGTTTTATATTTCTTTTCTAGAATACAAATTAATTTTAGCGGGGAGATAAAACCTTGGAATCAATAGGTTCTGGTTCGATTTTCATAAGAGCGTTTTTTCTATATTTATTGGGTTTCTTCTGAATTGATGTATATACATTATGCTTAGTGGAGATGGATATGATCGGGTGGTTCCGCTGGTTGCATGATGATATACCAGTGGTCCGTCAGTGATCCAAATTTATCGTTAAAAACTACATTTGAGAATTAAATTTTTACTTATCTGCACACCAATTTCTTTCATGTAACACGGTGACAATAGCTACAAAGCGTGTGGGTCATGGTTTTCTGAATTCTTATCCTAGTGTTTGAAATTTGAGATTTGGATTTTTTTTTAATAATTTTATTATATCAAATCCATGATGAAATTTGAGATTTGGATTTTTTAATAATTTTATTATATCAGAAAGTTTATATAATAATCTAGGGTGGAGATATGATAAGAAGTTTATTTGGTTAAGAATGCTAGGAAATGATCTTGACCATCCATTTAGTTAATCAAGGGCTAAGATTAAATCAGGGAAATTGAAGAGAAGAAAAGAGGCGCGTGAGTTTGTTTAGGGGTATTCTAGTCAATCCAAGCCAATAGTTTCTCTCTCCTCCAATCCCCCCCCCCCCCCATTTTTTAAACGTTAATAACTCTTTCATACGACATTATTTTTTTTATAAAAATTTCACCAAAAAAACGAGCGTTTTTTTATCTTTAAAACGAGTATACTATTGCTATATTTTCGAATTTTTTTTCTAAAACTCAGTTGCGTAAAACGCAAAGGAAAAAACCCAGTTGCGTAAAACGCAATGGAAAAAACCCAGTTGCGTAAAACGCAATGGAAAAAAAACCCTAAAAAATGACATTTTTCTAAAACGCAATGCACAAAAAACACAAAGAAATGTCTTATTTCTAAAACGCAATAGCCTAAAAACTCAAAAGAAAATGTACTTTCTAAAACGCAATGGACTAAAAACACATAAAAATGTGTTTTACCTAAAACGCAATGCACAAAAAACACAAACAAATGTCTTATTTCTAAAACGCAATTGCCAGAAAACACTTAAAATGTCTGTTTTCTAAAACGCAATGGACTGAAAACACATAAAAAAGTGTTCTACCTAAAACGCAATGCACAAAAAACACAAAGAAATGTCTTATTTGTAAAACGCAATGGCCAGAAAACACTTAAAAATGTCTCATTCTAAAACGCAATTGCCTAAAAAAACAAAAGAAAGTGTTCTTTGTAAAAAGCAATGGACTGAAAACACCTAAAAATGTGTTTTACCTAAAACGCAATGACTAAAAACACTTCAAGAATGTGTTTTTCTAAAACGCAATAGCCAGAAAACACATAAAAATGTTTTAGTTCTAAAACGCAATTGCCTAAAAACACCAAAGAAAGTGTTCTCTTTAAAATGCATTGAACCATGACAATAGTTTTGCCTGTGCTGTGAATTGTCTGAACCAATGCAGTTTACGAATGCAGTTTTCCAGAGGCAATTTACAGAAAATTAAATTTTCTGGTGCATTTTTATTACAGCCCTTGGACCCCGCCAGGGGCTGCCGCCCCTGGGACCCCGCTACCAGGGGCGCTGCCCCCGGACCCCGCCAAGATCGTAAAACGCAATGACTAAATCAAAAACCCAGATCGTAAAAATGAAATTAAAGAATTTCTTACATGGATCGAAGTGATTTCTTCAACAGTTGACGAATTTTGAATGATTGAAACACTTATCAGTGCTCGAATCGAACGGATCGAGTGATTATCTTCAAAATCACCGGAAAAAACGAGATTTTGTATAAAATTAAACTGGGTTTTCTTCAAAAAAGCTGAAGAACACGTTGATCGGGTGTTTGAATCATTGATTGGTGACGAAAATCGCACTATAATGTAGTGATTATTGAGATAAAAAGTGAAGAAATGGTTGAAGATGGTGAGTTTTGAAGTTACTGGGTTTTGAAAAGGAAGAAGAAATAAGATCGACTAAAATACACTTGTTCTTTATTTTAAATTTTGCCACATGTCCTAATCCTATTGCTTCTTATCCTTCCTAGCCAAAATAAACTTCCTATTTGATCCCCTCCCTAATAATCTAATAGACATAAAGATATTATTTATTTCTTTTAAAATCAAGTCTGCGGGCTATGTTTTTATTACAATTTTTATAATGGGATTGTTTCGAATTCAGTCATTTCAACATTTAGAATGAGATTGTTTGATAGTTTAATATCAAAAGAAACATAATTTCAAAATTGATTAGATATGCCCTAAAGGCTCGCAAGTGCTTATTTCATAAGAAGGCACTAATGAGTCACATACATTGAATTTTACGGATTTCTATCCGAGTAACAACTTGTCAAACCACAGGGACTATCAGAGTAACCTTCATCCGCTTTAGGGACTATCCGAGTAACAACTTATCAAACCACAGGGACAAAGAGTGTAATTCTGAAAAGTTGGGACTAAAGGTAAAATTTCACCAAACTACATGGACTATCCGTACATTTTACTCATTCTAAAATAAATGATAATTTAACCCAAATTTGTAATTGTTATCATTTCGCTATTTTTGCTCGAAAAAAATGAAGAAGATACATGCCACAACAACTGCCCATGTGGCAGTAAAAATGCCATGACATGTAACTTTTGTGATATTGTTAGTTTTTAATACTCAAATTATCTTTTTGATTCATTCACGTGAGTTAAGGTTAACAAGAAGTTTAAACGGGTAAAGTTGTTACAAAGTAAGACCGAGGAGATTTAAAGCTTAAAATAAAATTACAAAGTAGATGTGTTCTCAAATGTACTTGTGGGGAAAAGCTACATTTGCCAAAGGGACTCAAAACTAAAAAGTAGGGGATGAGAAATGATAAACAGTAACGAAGCTTGAATTTTTTTTAAGGGGTCGGGCGTCTCTCCCGGCCCTTTCAAAGCATCGCCCCTAATGATAAACATAACTTTTCTTTTGATTGGCGTCAGAGAAATCTACCTAATGTCACGAATGTTGGTTCAGTTCTGTTTTGAACATAAAGGAAAACATGAAAACATACCTTTGGTTGCATCAGCACAGGTTAGCAGAGAATTCATTAAGGGTTGACATGATTGTCATCTTGGTCTGGTTCCTCCTTAGGGTGCTGACTGATGATGGTGACTTAGAAAAACCGATAAGGGAATCGGTATGGAGATGGAGGTCGAAATTATGATGTTATGTGTCATTAGGGTTGTGTCTAATGTGTAACTGTCTAACCCTTTAACCTCCACATAACTCTCCTTATATAAGCACCCAGGATGAAACCCTAATTAGTTAATAAGGGTAATATGGTCCATCAACAATTACCAACTAATTATTTAATAGGATTGTTATATATTTTGATCTATATAATGTAAATGATTATAATGGCTACAGATTAAATATTAATACGTAATATATTTAATCTTACATTCTCCCACTTAGCCGAGTAATCATTTACTATGAGTATTAGATAAGCCTGATCAGGAGTTAACACTCATTTTAGCCTTAAACAAGTACTATAGCAGAGAAATACAGCCGTTGAATCATTATGCGACTCAGGACCCCCATTAATCATACTATAGCCTTAATTTAAAACCTAATCGTCATGATCAAAATACGCATAAGCCCCTTGTTTGATTTGTAACTTTATTTGTCTTATATGCCATTATGTCGACTTGACATATTCTTAGAGACGTACAAAATCAAACTGATGAGGAAAAATTAACTAATACTTAGTCATTCATAGTACGATATGCAGTTGCGCATGGCCATTAACTAATACCCGTCTATGAGCTCTCTTAATAAGACTTATGGGTAATAGCCATTCAATTATAGGATCCTTAAGCATATCATGAATGAATTCGATACAAACTTAGTTTCCTCAATTCGTTCATAAACGAATAATTAATTGCGTATCGAAATTTAATGCAGCACCTCTTGAACTGTTACTGTTCAAGGAGTCATGGTAGCTGACTTTATCACACTAAGTCTTCAAAACATTAATTATATGGAGTTAATAAACTTATGAGTCTACTGATATATTTCCAACAACATTTAGTGACTATATTATGTCGTTATAACTTAGGTTGTTAATATCAGTGCATTATGACTCCTCCATGAGATAGGTTTTGTCTGCTGACATAAATATATACCCGAAATTACATTTTGTCATCTTTGAATATCTCAAAGTTAGAGTAATAAACCGGTTTTAATTCTCACTTCTTCTTCAAATAATGGCCTCTCGTTTCTTTAAAGATATTATAATACTCCATTAGATGCTACACATTAATCTAGACATATCTAGTGTGTTGCAATGTGAGCAATATCTAAACGAGTATAGACTTAAACTTACATAAGGCTTCTAATTAATGAAGCATAAAGAAATAATCTCATTTATCCTATTATCCTCTAAAGGAGAGCAGTATTGTTTGTTACATATGTAAGGACCCATTTAAGGTTAAACTTATGGAACAGAACTAATATCCCATTGGGTCTATCTCATTATGTTATGATATCAATCACGTAAGAGATATCCTTGAGATTTATTATATCAAAGTTTGTGTTAACGATACTTTGACTTATGTAACATATACTTGTCAAAAGAATGTCATCTATATAGACAAGTTTATCTTAGTTGCTCCCACTCATTTTGAGGTAGGTACATTAATCCACTTGATTGTTGATGAAAATAATTATGTTAAGATTTCATCACATTATGATGTTTGCATTAACCCATACATGGATTTTATTGGCTTACAAATAAAGTGTTCTTTAACCTTCAGTTTGAAACTTTAGGTTGTTATCTAATGAACATGTAAATGTGTCAGCCATTTGTTATGGAAAATTGTTTATATGTTCATCTAATGTAGCTTTAAACTATTATAAGCTACTAGAACAGTGATGATCCTGAAAGAAATCTTTTGTTAGATATGTAATAAAGATTCTTTAATAATTTATCTCTTCCTGAGTAGAACCTTTGACAATCAATCATGTTTCTTCGTATCTTAACGCTTATATTAGGATTTGGTTTTGTTATGAACACTCTTATGTAATTCAATCAAATCCCAAACGTTATACGAACACATAAAATCAGTTTTACTAGAAAACTGTTTTATTCCATTAAGAATATTGATTGACACTAATGGCTTAATTTGAAGAGATAGGATCAGTAAACATTTCCAAAGTCCATTTCAAGTTCAATTAGGGAGGTTATGTAATCATCAAAATTAGTAGGCTTTTAAACCTAGATGACCTCCTGAGTTGATTATTGGGTTCATTAGAAGTTTCAGTTTTTATGGATTAGCTCTTGGTTAGGTTGCTATCATTTTCATGACTCTAAGTTTGTAAGAGTTGGAGCAGTATGGTGTACAAGAGGTGTAATCGGAGTTAAATTTGGAGTGAAATTTAATGACACTCTTCCCCCCGCCTCTTGTATTCCTTGCAAATCATAATAAGGACTTTGACTGCTCCCACTGACCTTAGAAATCTTTAGGAACTCAGCATGCTTAGGGTCAATACTTAACGACCAACAAATTCTAATAGAGAAATAAGTTAATGACGTCAGTCGTTGTAGTTTCTCTTGTTGAGGATTATGTTAGTTTAGGTAAGAAATCTAAGTGTGCCCACAATTAAGCAGCAATGAAACTTTTGTAAGAGTAGCATTAGATTTTAAGGAGATAAGTTTTGATAGAACAGTGTCGTGATGGAGCGGTGTCTTGTACAAGAGGTGCAATTTTAGGTAATGTAAAATTTTCACTCCCCCACCTCTTGCAACTATTGCAAGTTGTTATTAAGACACTTAATGCTCCCACTAATCTTTGATATCTCTAGAAATGCTACAAGAGAAGTTTCAATGAGGTACGTGACGTGGGAACCTATCATATATACGTTAGACTTTATTTGATTTCTTTAACGTCCAAATGTCATAAGAAACTTAAGGACATATTTAATAGAAATCTTAATAAGTAAACATATGAATAGATTTCTTCTAAGACTGTGGACCATATGCGACAAAATTTAGCTACAAGTTGATAGTCTTTTAAATGATAAATGAATTATGTCTGAATATTCCATTTTGAATAAGTTCCACTAATGTCATTGAATGACTTATGATGGACCCATAATTATTCCTTAAGCCAAGTTATATTTTAGGGCTTTTTAACGTCATGATTTGAAATCACTTAGAATGAGATTAGTTGAATAATCATCCTCATTAACCATGTCATGATTTCTCATGAATTTCGGTTATAATGGATGAAAATTTATAAGTCTCATTTTTCTTTTGTCAAATTCTCATTTGCATGATGACAAAAGTTGTGAAAATGTAAGGTATCATCTAGTTTCATTTTAGTAATGTTTCAATCCAGATATTTAGAACAAATAAGATGAGAGTTTAAGGTAAGTGTGACTTTATGTTGACTATGCAAACCTCACAACCTTCATAACATTGCTTAATTAATGATACTGTACTCTGATTAATAATCAGAATATAATGTATCGAAAAGCTTTGTTAGAAGACTGCTTATTATGGTTCTTATAGCGTTAACAATTTATTTTGTCACTAACTCTCATGTTAGTTATTTGTTGACTTCTGGTAAGGAAAACTATGGAACTAGAGTCAACTAATCATGTGTTAATAGGAATATTAAAGAATTATCAGACTTAAATATCATTAATAAGTGACTATCCAATTAATTTACCCAACTGTTCTTTAGAATAATGGATAGTCTCGTTGCTTATGTCTAGTCTAATGACATAATTATGCAGTGAGATTTTCCCTTGAAGAACCTTAATGTTGGAATTAGCACTTGTAATTTGTCTATGGACCTTAGAACAATCCTCTTTTAAACTATTAGTGGTTGTAAGGTGAATAACAACTTATTTTCCAGCTTTAAACATTTACTTCTTTGTACATATGTTGCTTATCAACACACTCGTTATACTTTGGTATTTTGAGTGTTGTAGTTGATTTTATAATGCATCAAATTGTACAAGTGAAAATCTTAGTATGTAATGTACTGGAAAGAATGTACTTATTTCCATGCGTAAGCCCTTAACGTTATGGGTCATGGTTTTGTACATTATAATGTATTCACATATACCACTTAACTTTATAGTTTAGAGTTTCAAATTAAGGCATGCATCTTAGGAGTTCTAGTGATTATTCCATAATTATAGATTAGTCTTAGGAAAGACTTAATCTGGAATAACTTTAGTGATAGCATTTACATTAGAGAGTTCTTGATTATCATAAGAGACATCATGTTCGATTTATCCTATTCATCATGCTCTTACTTTCTTCTTTAGGTAATGAGGTCTCGAGTCAGTTCTCGAGTTATGATGATTATGGTCTCGAGTCGCAATCTTAGTCTCGAGTCGCAATCTTAGTCTCGAGTCGCAACCTTAGTCTCGAGTTGTGATGATTATGGTTGCGAGTCGCAATCTTAGTTTCGAGTTGTGATGGTCATGGTTGCGAGTCGCAATCTCAGTCTCGAGTTGTGATGGTTATGGTTGCGAGTCGCAACCTTAGTCTCGATCCCACTGTTAATAGCTGTTTTGTGATAATAACAGAAACTCGATTTTTAAGGGATTGTGGGATAGTGTTTCTATTTTATTTCTGATCTATACTTATCAAAAGATTTCGAAATAATAACTGATTATTATTTTTAACAGTTTTCAAAATTTCTAATTAAGATCAAAATTAGAAAAAACACCCACTAATCCAAATCATATTCCAAATCTTATGGAATTTTCGAGTTTCTTAGAAAATAAATGATGAACCCTAAAATAATAAATCATAATCTGGGATCCGAAACCTTAAATTTTATGCTTTTATTAACAGATTTCGGATATTAGTATTACCAATTATGATTTCGAATCAAAGATAAACATGGTATTCCGAAAACAGTGATTTCGGTGCCATTTAAAAACGAAAACAGCCATGAACTTAAGGCTTTAAAATAAAACTGTTTTTCCTTATAATGATCCCAGACTAATGGATACGAAAAAACGGAACTGATTTATCAACATATGCTCTGATACCACATGTTGGTTCAGTTATATTTTGAACATAAAGGAAAACATGAAAACATACCTTTGGTTGCATCAGCACAGGTTAGCAGAGAATCCATTAAGGGTTGACATGATTGTCATCTTGGTCTGGTTCCTCCTTAAGGTGCTGACTGATGATGGTGACTTAGAAAAACCGATAAGGGAATCGGTATGGAGATGGAGGTCGAAATTATGATGTTATGTGTCATTAGGGTTGTGTCTAATGTGTAACTGTCTAACCCTTTAACCTCCACATAACTCTCCTTATATAAGCACCCAGGAGGAAACCCTAATTAGTTAATAAGGGTAATATGGTCCATCAACAATTACCAACTAATTATTTAATAGGATTGTTATATATTTTGATCTATATAATGTAAATGATTATAATGGCTACAGATTAAATATTAATACGTAATATATTTAATCTTACAACGAACTTATCTTTTGATCTATGTGTGGCATCTTCGGTTGCTCGGGATGAGACAATCCATCCCGTTTTTGATCTGGGTAATTGGGGTTTCGTCCAGCCTTAGACTCATCACAAGAGCGACAACAACTTTTGACCAGTAATGCGTTCATCAGACAGACACGATTAAGCACGTACACATTCTTGATCCGTTGAGATCGTCCTTGATAAGTCCCGGACTAACCAGTAAACCTAAGCGTTCATGTGCATCCCATAGCAAAACGACCTTCGATTATTTGACACGTGACACTCTCCCACTACCACCAATTCATGCAAGTCCTCATGCATGCCCGCAATCTCATACTTCCTTGCAGTCGAAGGATCATGCATCACCCTGAATAATTGAGTATAATTCACTTTGGTTGGATAGGACATCCGATAGCACTACAACAATAGTCGTAGACTTTGCGTAATATACTCACTGTGGCTGGCAGGTTGATGGGTTGCGGGTTGGTGGATTGAAATGTTCAACTCGAACCCGGCCCATATTATAATTCGGATTAAAGATTTCAACCCTAACATGACCCATATTAATCATGGTCAACCCGAACCCTACCCGTTTAACCCATATTTTAAAATGAGTGATATAAGTTGACGATTTATAAACGAGTTGTTCGGGTTTAAGCGGGTTACCGATAACATGTATAATGATGAGTATGAGTGTGATAAATAAATAATATAATGTGTTAAAATTAACATTATTATAACTAACCATATAAGATAAAAACCGAAAAAAAAAACAAAAACAAAAATATAAAAGATTTTTTTATCTAAATAGTTAAACGAGTTAATGGGTCAACCCTTTTTATACGGGTCAACTCGAACCAGACCCGTTTTTTTTAAACGGGTCGTGTTAGTCGACCCAAACCCGTTTTTTCATGTCGGGTTAATGGGCCGTGTCAACAATTGTCGCCCCTAGGTAGTCCCTTAAGGATGATCCACCATGTAGGCAGCCACGTCATCGGGTGTGGGGGATGAGTCTCTTTATATATACAAGATGTATGTATATGCGTATGTGTGTGTTGGATAAGAAAGAGGTAGGCCCTTCCTGAGCTGCAATGGAGGAAAGTTGGGGACGGGGATGGACCAAAGAGGGGCAGTGTTGACGACCCTCGACAGACCTCAACGACCCGGGAACATCCCTCACACCCTTAGACTCTATGGGGGGACAGGGCACCAAACGGGTAGGGCATTGAGGGTAAGTACCCATGCCAACACACCGTCGCTACCCCTAAGGGTAGGCTGGGTGGGTTCTCTTGGCTAGCACAGGTACTCGCTTCACATTTGTCTTCTTTGATGCTTTTTTGACCTTTAAACCCATTTGACTACATTTATTTAAATTAAAATATTAAGTTTGTGGCATGGGTAAACGCCGTCACCACTTGCTAATTAATGAGTACTTAGTGTACTTTCTGAGTTGGCGAATGATCATTGATCCGGTTGTGATACTTACTCTAGAGTGCCTCTTGCTTCTTTGATATCTAATCTAACTTATAATAACTTCAAATAATGACACATGACATTCTCTCATTCAACCTCATAAATTTTATTTATATTTTTTTAATAAATTTCTTTTAATATTAATATTAATTAATAACCAATATATAAATATCACTTATTTTTATCCTTATCTTTATCTAAAATAAATAAATAACTTCAATTTTGCAATTTAGACCCTTTGTTTTTTTACTTTTAACCCAAAGTTTTTCATCTTTTGCAATTTCATCCCAACTCTTTTTTTATTTTCATTTTTGGTCCACCATACTTTTCATTTTTCCCAAATTTTTCGTTTCGTTCTAAATTTTGTAAGTTAACGCACCGCAACGCAACGAGTGGGGATGTCACCTCTGTGTGTGTGGTGCTTGGGGGTCGCCGGAGAAACGAGTGGGGTGCCGGTGTAGGTGAACGATGATGAGAGATCAAAGGTTTTTAGAGAGACAGATGAGAGATAATGAATGAATTGGGTTTGTGTGTCTTTAAAAGAAAAGACAGAGGAAAGAGATAGACAAGACATATACGCCAGTGTGTGGAAATGACCATAATACCCTTTGGGTTGTCAATTTATGATTGGTTGAAAGTGGTTCTCGCGGTTCTTACAACTGGAGGTGGTTCTTATTCTAGCGGCTCCATATATATATATATATATAGGGTAAGGTTCATGCGAGAACCACCTTTATTGCGAGAACCGCGAGAACCAATGTGAACACAACCTAAAATAGCAAAAAAAACCTAAAAAAAACTAACCCCCCCCCCCCCCCCCCCCAAAACCTAAACCCCCCCCCCCCCCCCCCCAAGCTAAATGCTAAAAACTAAACCCCCCAAAAAACCTAAAAAAAACCTAACCCCCCCACCCCCACCCCAAAAACCTAAACCCCCCCCCCTCCCCAGCTAAAAACTAAACCCCCAAAAAACCTAAAAAAATCAAAAAAAAAAAATCTATTTTTTTTTTTTTTTAAATTTTTTTTGCTAATAAAAGTAGCGATTTTTTTATAAAAAAAATTAAAAAAAAAATTTTTATGTGTTTTTTAGTTATTTTTTGTTGTGTTCACATTGGTTCTCGCGGTTCTCGCAATAAGGGCTGGTTCCTAACGGATCTTTGTCCTATATATATATAAGGTTTTTCATGTTTCCTCGATATGAGAGAGTGAGAGCTGAGAGAGACTACTAGCAACACTTTCTTTTTTGTACTTGAGTGTAACTCAAAGCAAAAGTTAGATTCATTTGCATATTAATCAACAATCCACTGAATCCACTCAAAATGAGCTCAGCAATTCACCATTAATGGTGCTTCATAAGGTAAATTTCCATGTATTCTTCTATCTCAACCTATTTAGCGACAAAATTACAACAATTTCACTGTTAATTTCATACAATTTCATCTTATATTTCACCTAATTTTTGAAATTTCCAACAGATCTATGCAAATTGAAGCTGTAAACAATGGTATTTGTCACGAATTCTTCAATTCAAGCATCCGATAACAACAGATCCGCCATTTTCAACGCATTTTACCACAATTCGTTGCACGAATTCGATGATTCTTATAATTGTTCAGATAGTTTCACTTATTCTCCTGATGTCAATAACTTTAGGAGTAAATTGAGGCGGTTGGAGACTCTAATGCTCGGAGATTCCGATTCCGGTTATGTTACCGGAGTTCGGAAACTGTTCGCCGGCGGTGATGTAGACTTGCCGGAGATGATGCTAGGGTTTCCAAAACGAGACTTGAAGCAAGTCCTCATCGCGTGTGCGAAATCAGTTTCAGATAACGATGAATTAAACGCGCGATTATTGATATCGGAGCTCCGGCGGATGGTGTCGGTCGCCGGAGAACCGATTCAACGTATCGGGGCGTATATGTTGGAAGGACTTATAGCTCGGCTATCGTCTTCTGGTAGCACGATCTACAAGTCCGACCTCGCGTTAAACACGCGTGTTTTATACGAGATTTGCCCGTATTTTAAATACGGTTACATGTCGGCTAACGGTGCGATAGCCGAAGCGATGAAGTGTGAAAAGCGAGTACACATTATCGATTTCTGTATTGAGGATGGGAGTCAGTGGGTCCCGTTGATCCAGGCTTTTGCTAGGAGACCTGGTGGTCCCCCACATATCCGGATAACGGGACTCCATGATTACCCAAACGGGTTGGGTAAAGTGGGTATAAGGCTTTGTAAGCTTGCAAAAGCTTGCAATGTACCTTTTGAGTTTAACACGGAAGTCGGTCTCGAAAGTTTTCGAGCCCGGCCTGGCGAGGCTTTAGCTGTTAACTTTGCGTTTGTGTTACACCGAGTGCCGGATGAGAGTGTAAGCACTCAGAACCATAGAGACCGAGTGTTGAGACTAGTAAAGAGTATGAAACCGAAAATTGTAACCCTAGTCGAGCAAGAATCTAACATGAACACGGCTCCGTTTTACCCTCGGTTTCTCGAGGCTCTTGATTATTACAATGCAATGTTCGAGTCAATCGACATTACACTTCCACGGCACCACAAGGAGAGAATAAACGTAGAGCAACATTGTTTGGCCCGAGATGTTGTAAACATAATAGCGTGTGAGGGAAGCGAACGGGTTGAAAGACACGAGCTTTTGGGAAAGTGGAAGTTGCGGTTCAGTATGGCGGGGTTTAGCCCGTGCCGGATGAGCTCGCTGGTGAACGGAACCATCAAACGATTACTAAATAAATGCAATGAAAGATATAGGGTTGAAGAAAGAGATGGAGCTTTGTATCTTGGCTGGATGAATAGAGACTTAGTGTCTTGTTGTGCTTGGAAATGATAAAAGTAACATAATGTAACATAGTTGTTCAAAAAAAAAAAAAAAAAACATAATGTAACATAAACAAGTTCTTAATGAATCACAACGTTATAAATTTATCTACATTTAAGGTTCAATCAACTTGCGTTTGTTTCTTGCTGTTGTAAATGTAGAGAGGTGTTAATCATGTCAGGTCGGTGGTTTAAACTGTTAAACCCAAACACGACCCATATTTTTTGTCGTTTCAAATATACCAACACTAAGTCGGACACAATTAAAAGCGAGTAACCCAAACACGACCCTTATAACCCATATATCTAAACAAGTCAAACGGGCTGACGGGTTGTAATCATGTTGTAAAACGTGTTAAATTAGTTGAAGGATTGTAACAA
This sequence comes from Helianthus tuberosus, assembly GCA_030545235.1. Lineage (NCBI taxonomy): Eukaryota > Viridiplantae > Streptophyta > Magnoliopsida > Asterales > Asteraceae > Helianthus > Helianthus tuberosus. The sequence continues at coordinate 8,548,368 of CM060428.1, read as the reverse complement.
GGGGAGACGGGGCACCCTTACGAGTACCACATTCGGGTATGAACCTGTGCTAGAACACCGCCGCCACCCTTAAGGGTGGCTTGTCGTGTTATGTTTGTTTGCCGGTAGAGGAACCCATGCAAGGGTAGGAGAGAAAGGTTTGAGGGTAGGGTTTATCTCTTGAATGGTGTGTGTGTGATTGGTGCGTGGGGTAAAAAAGTGAGGTCCATGGTTCAAGGGAACGTAAAACGTAAGTAGACAAAAATAGAGTCAAAGTCCATGTCCCAAAGGCAAAGCCTTATACATGCTTTTGGTTTCACTACAATCCAGCAACACGAAGCACACTAGCAGAGTAAAGTCTTGACCAGAATAAAGTCAACATTGTACTTTCACCTAAAAGACAGACAACCCCATGTGTTTCAAGTTTCAACTGATATCTAAAGTCGAACGATGTTGTTCAGATTGGTCAACCCAACCCAACCCGTGTTTGGTTTTATATGGGCCAGATTGATTCAAGTCGGCCTACTAATTTTTGTTTTGTTTTATTTTTTCTATTTCACTTAAAAAAGACCTGGTTTGCTAACCCGAACCTATTTGCACTACCAACCTGGTTTACTTTACACCAAACCCGTTTCAATACGACCCATATTTTTTGAATACCGGTTTTTAGAGGTGTACAAAATACCTGAACCAGGAAAAAAACCCGAACTCGGGTATTAGAAAAACTCGGGTATGCATATTATGTTCAATACCCGGGTTTTTTCGTACCCGGATTTTCGTAATACCAGTAACCGGGTTTAAAAAATACCCGCACCAGGTTTAGAAAATACCTGGACCCGTTGTGTACAACAACGTTTTTTAACAGTCACAGTCACATGACCGTTTAGAGCTTGTGTGAGGTTTTTTGGGCAGATTTCAAGGCATACAATATGTATAAATAAATGTTTCCATTTTATCTCTATGTTTTAGGCCAAAAAATTGAATCGAAAAACCCAATCTATACCCTAACCCGAACCATACCCGACCAATACCTGAACCCTACCTGACTAATACCGAACCAAGAAATAGAGTATTCTAATACCCGGGTACACAGGGTATGGATTTCCTGATCAATACCCGGACCCGAACCAGACTCGGGTATTGGCATTACCCGAAAATTTAAAACTCGGTCATACCGGAACCCAAGTATGTAACTGAAACCGGGTTTTAGAAGAAAAAAAAAAACGTGATTTGTGCACCTCTATCGGTTTTGAATAGGATTTGAATGTATTATTACCCAAAGCGGTTAATTTGTTAAAGTTTACATGTTGTGATTTCTAAATACATTTTAGAGTAAATTACACTTTTCGTCCTTTATGTTAATTTTTATATAAAAACTAAAAGTTAAGATTCGTAGATTATTATATTACCCAAAAAATGTTGTTTATGGGTATTTTTTGAGTAAACGGGTATGTATGATTCTTGTAATCAGGTTGGGTTTAACTTAATGCTATACCCGTCTCGCTGTCTCAAACCTGTGGAAAAACTTTATATATAATCTCATACCGGTTTGGATGTTTCGAGGTATCCGTCATTTTCAGGTTTGTTTGTGATCCCTAACTAGCAAACAACCCTACAACAACAATACATCCCTCCCGGACAAACGACTTGCACTCTGTTGTGCCACGTCATTAGCCATTCAACGGGAGGTTAACCCACTTCACAGACTCATCCATTAGTTAAAACGGGTCTGGACTGCAATTAGGTAACGGGTTTGGCTGGGTTGATATCACAATCCAAGTCCAATCAATCCAGTTTATTGTTGGATATCTTTAACAATGGGTGTATCTATCTACACACCATTTTGCCTATTTACACACCAAAAAAGGTATTTTTTGTCCTTATATGCACACCCTGTAGTGTCGAACTGTGGCCAAAACATGGCGTTTTGGTCCGGTTAACCAAACAAAAACTGACGGGTATTTGACGGGTCTGTTGACCGGACCAAAACGCCAAGCTTTGGCCGCGTTTTGGTCCTATCAACCAGACAAAAGACTGACCCCCGGTTTGGTTGACAGGACCAAAACGCGGGCAAAGCTCGGCGTTTTGGTCTGGTCAACAGACCCGTCAGACACCCATCAGTCTTTGTCTGGTTAACCGGACCAAAACGCCATGTTTTGGCCACAGTTCGACACTGCAAAGTGTGCATATAGAGTCAAAAAAACACCTTTTAAGGTGACTATCTACACACTTGGTGTGTAGATAGTTTGGCCCTTAATAATCACTTACGAAAAAGAATCTTTTTAACAATTAAACTTCAGACAAACTATTCAATATGTTATTTCCTATTTCGAATCACAGGACACAGGGTTCACCGTTACATACATTTTTTGATGTTTTATTTTCTATAAACTTATAAGAATATTACAATGCTTATTCAAATTTTTTGATGTTTTTATTTTCTATAAACTTATAAGAAGATTACAATGCTTATTCAATAAACATAAAACAAATCAAAAGAACATTTCCTAGCAGATTTAAACAACTTCCAAGTATAACTTCCATTTAAATAATTTTACTTTAATCATTGTTAAGCTCTTTACCACTTTGCATTTACATTTAAATAATTTTACTTTTATCATTGTTAAGCTCTTTACCACTTTCCTTTAAAAAAAAAAAAGCTCTTTACCACTTTGCAAACCTGCTTAAGTGGTTTTGTTGAGACATTGGTGTCTTATTAACAACGTTTCACAAAGTTTCAAGGGTAAATTGCATTTTAAATCCTTTAAATTCCAACAAAATTTCAGACTTTGTGATTTAACAAACGAAATTAGAACGAATACACTTTATTTTTGTTTCATGTCCTCTATTATTGTATTCTATTTAGGGTAGTTGCACGGTACCCCTGACCGCGGAAGGGATCTCCCTTCCCAGTTCACCACCCGACAAGGATCCCTGGCGGCAAATACCCATAGCCATCAAAGAGGGGTAAGAAACATGTTTCGAACCCGAGACCTCGAGTGTCCTCGGTCCGGCTTAAAGCGGGTGTCGGTGGCCACCAAAGTGGCACCAATGGGAATTGAACTTGGGTCTCCATTGGAGAACCCAAGTCACTCCACCACTAGGCCACTTGTGGTGGTAGGGATAAGAAAAAGAGTATTTAACCTTACTAAATCTAAACATCTAAACACAAATTATCGTTTGAAACAACCAACTAAAGATCAACTGAATCTCATTCAAATAAAAAGTGGCCTCAGAATTGCAGAATTAGCATCAAAACCTTTTGAAAAGGTCAATCAGTCCCGAAAGATGGTGTAAATTTAAACAGATTTCCTCACAGGCCAATTACAATAACACAATCCAAACAAATTACAAAAAAAAAAAAAAAAAATGTTTTTCTCACGGCCAATCCCAAGAGGTAATTGCGGAGACTCCGCTCCCCAAGGCGATAGGATGTGACAATGCCGTCCCTGTCTACACGGGATCCGCCCATCAAAGACAGGCGGATCAACCGTGTATTCCTGGGGACGGCTTGATTTTCAACGATTTACATCGAGATTTACGAATATTTGCTATTTCGCCTCATATGTTTGTAAATCGTTGAAAAATATAGAAAAAACGGGCCAGCTAGACCTTGTAACCCGAAGTTACAATATTGCATCACGAATTTAATGTAACAAAAGGTAATAATGAAGCTAGAATTAGGGTTGGTTTGGTAGATGGCGGTGGTTATGGTTGGGAGATGAAGATCTAGTGTTGATTTATAGGAGAGAAGAGGTGACGGTGATGCGTTGTGAGCCGTTGGATTAGAGGATCTATGTTTCCTTAACCCTAGGGAAAGTACATGGGCTTGTGTTGGGCTACTTACGTCAAGTGTCAGGAAACTAGATTCACATGTTAGTTTTGATTATGTGTTGATTGTTTTTTATATTTAGAAAAAAAAAACGAGTTTTTAGTATGGCTGTTTATGAGCCGAGCCGAGCCGAGCCGAGCTAGTGTAAGCTCGGGCTCGGTTCGATAATAAACCGAGCTGGTTCGGCTCGGATTTGAAACCGAGCTGAAAATATAAGCTCGGGCTCGGCTTGGTTTTAAACCGAGCTTACTCGGCTCGGCTTGATTTGACTCGATTTTAAAAATAAAAATTAATATATAGCTTTCAAAATTCAGTATTCTAAAATATTATTCAATGCATCAAAAGAACATGTTCAAAATAAGTTCAACCTAATACATTACAAACCAAAATCACGTTCAACAACGCAAAATAAGTTTTATATTTCAAGTAAATACAATATTTGTTCATTTGCACGACAATCAACCTTTAAATATGTCATAGATATCAAACTACAAGCCTAAATACATGTAAATAATAATCACGTTTTTGTAATATATTATATGTATATAAAAATAAATCTATACATATAATAAAAGAAACCTCTTTGGGGACACGTGTCAATCAACGAGGCTATCAAAATTTGAGTTTTTTATAAATATTATTTAAGTGTGATAATTTCTTTTATTCAATATTTGAATAATTCATGGTTGTTTGTTGTTTAATGATTTAAAGATAATTTAATCCATTAAAATTTTTAAATCTTCCATTCAAATTTTATCTAACATTGGTGTTGGGTTTTGAATTATTTATTCAATATTAGGATAAAGGATTCAACTGACAAGCGATTGGATCAACACTTTATTTGAAGAAATCTTTATTGAAAATGAATTGTGTCAATGTGGTCAACAAAATCAATTCTCAATTTTTTTTAGTTCTAATTTTAATATCCTTCCTTTTGTTTAATTTATTCTACCGTATATTATGTTGATTTACTTACTCTTTATTAATTACTAAAGTGCGAATGTTATAATAACTTTATTTCTAAATTACACCAAATAGATCCTAATCTATCCATGTTATTATGTTGATTTACTTTCTTTATTAATTTTTTTTAATGACGAATGTTACTTTTTGTGTTTACAAATACATATAGTGCATTTATAAGTTCCTATATCTTTTAAAAAACTTAAACATACTAAGTATAGGTACTTGGTGTCTTTATAGATAGATATATTTTTCATATAACTAAGTTTTTTCATTAGCCATTTTGGAACAGAATGTTTCCCTATAACGAAATCGTTTGTTTTTTTTATGCTATAACTTTTTTCTTATTATCACGAAAACCAAACTTTGTATTAATATGTTATCATTAGTTGATACAACTTTTTTTTCTTATTTGGTACATAAAATTTGGTTTATTCAACCCGTGTAATACATAGGGTTTTAAAAAAATAACTTTTTTTTTATTATTTGGTATATAAATTACATTTGTTAAATCCATACAATACACGAGTTTTTTAAGGATATATTATTTTTATTATTTAGTATATAAAATTATATTTAGTAAACCAGTGTAATACACGGGGTTCTAACCTAGTTATATTATAAGTAAAATAATTCGAGCTAAGCCGAGTCGAGCTACCAAGCGAGCCAAACCGAGCCAATTTGGCTTGTCACGAGCCGAGCCGAGCTAGGCTCGCTTTCAAACCGAGACATATCGAGCGAGCTTTTTCCGAGCTAAATCCGAGCGAGCTTCGAGCGAGCTCTGAGCCACGAGCTTTTTGGACAACCCTACTTTTTAGATATGATAAATAGGTTTAGAGTAAATTACTCTTTGTATTTAAAAAAGAAAAAAACAAGTTTTTACATATGATAAATAGACTTTTGAGTAAACTTCCGTTTTGCTCTCTGTGGTTTGATCGTTTCAATGGTTTTGCCCCAAACCTTTAAAAATAGCCATTTTACTCCCTGATGTTTGGATTTTGTCTCCAGTTTGTTCCACGGTCTTAACTCCATCCATATTCTATGTTAACTGAAAGAGTATTTTGGTAATTTCAAGTATAAAATAAAGGTAGTTTAGTAATTTACATTTAAAAGTAAATTTTATTAATATATGCATAACAAGTTCAGTCTTTACTCTCTCTCTCTCTCTACAATATCACTCTCTCTCTCTCTCTCCTACACTACCACCCACCACCTCACACCATCGTCACCCACCACCCGGGCGCCACCACCTAACATCACCACCAGCATTTTTGTTTTTCATTAAGCTTTCATCATCATCTGTATAACAAATTGTAAGAATAAACCACAAACACCACTCCACAACAAACGACTAACCCTAGCCGCCGCCGTGCAACCAGAACCCAGTTGCATAACCCAGCAGCCATGCAAACCAGAACCCAGTCGCATAGCCCGCCGTCTACACAACCCATTCGAAACCTGCAAACAGCTAACCCTAGCCGTAGTGCAAACCAGAACCCTAACCGCTCCTAACTTGAACCAGATCTAAACTCAAAACTGCCAAGGTTAACCACCATCATTCCTGTGTTCCGACGACACCTAGCGGCGAGTAGGGTTTCCAATCACGGATCTCTCTAGAATTCTTCAGATCTACCAGGGATGATTGGTGGTAATGGTGGCGGTGGCAGATTATGGTGGTTGTTAGAGTGTGTGTGTGTGTGAGTGAGAAAGGGAGAGAGAGAGAGAGAGAGAGTTGTGGCGGCGGATTACGGTGGCGATGGATTATGGTGGTGCTAATGGTGGTGGTGGGTGATGTTTAAGGGTGAGAGCTGATAAATGATGATTGATAAATGTGTCTGTACATATATTAATAAATAGTATTGTTTTATTATTTATTTTTATTATCTAGAAGTTTACTCTTTTAGGAAATAGGAAAATTACCGAAACACCCATACTTTCAATTGAATGTTTTAACTGAGTTAGAGCCTTGGAGCAAACTGGAGACAAAATCCAAACATCAGGGAGTAAATGGCTATTTTTAAAGGTTTTGGGCAAAACCGTTAAAATGACCAAATCACAGGGAGTAAAACGATAGTTTACTCTAGACTTTTTTTTAAAGACAAATTTGGATCACTAACGGACCACTGGAGTATCATCGTGCCACCAGCGAAACCACCCGATCACATTCATCTCCACCAGGCATCTATGATGCACTGGGACGGGTACGGGGTACGGGGACGTGAACGGGAAACGGCAAAACTAAAAAATTCAAGAAGCGGGGACGGGACGGGTACGGGAATAAAAACATATAAAAAAATAAATACATATTAAAGATAATGTAACACAAGACCCTAAAACAGTTATATATTGATGTAAAGTTCAAAAATCTCATATCTTCCTAATCTAATCAAACGTTAACAGCATAGTTATTGATAGCGAATAGCGACAACGTACCTATATGTTACGTAGCGATAGCGATGAAATAGCGCTCACTATTTCGTGTTTAGCGATAAGGTAGTTTAAAATTTAAGAAATAAAAAATAGCTATCTATATAAATTTTTTTATATATAATGTTAATTTTATACCTTTTTATGTATAAATTTATAAGTTTAAGGACCAAATGTAAGCTAGTGAAAATAGGGGGGGTTAAATGTTAAGATACACAAACTTATTTTACACTTTTTATGTACATTTTACAAGTTTTAGGGAGTAAATGTAACTTAATGAAAGATAGAGGGGTTACAAGTTAAAATCCATAAACTTATTTAACCCTAAAAAGGCTCAAACGCAACAAACACGCAGCCACTCTTCTTCTTCCTGGTTTCCAGCAGGTTTCGGGCGAAAATTGCAGGTTTCCGGCCAGAAAAAAAAACCAAAACTTGACGGAAACGTTTCCTGCACGTCCCCAAACCCCGTCCCCTTCTGCAGCACGTTTCCAGGCCGTACCCAACATGCCGGGGACGTTTCCCGGCCGTCCCCTTGCCGTTTCCGCCCCCTAGCAGTCCCCGGGACGGGAGACGGCACCTCAATGGCGTTTCCGTGCTTCTGAGCCAGGCATAATGTCTATACACCAATCGTGTTTTAACAAATAATTGCAGATTATGTCCAAATTATTGGGTTTGTAACATGTTATGTTCTTTAAATCAAAGTGAGTTTAACTTAAATTAAAGGAGGGGTATAATCAATATTTCACATCCCATTGCTATAAAAGACCCCTTTATAACACTCGATTCATTTATCTATCTTCTTCCCGTGGGTGTTGGCTTGATAGGTGGTGGTCGTGAACTCCGACAAGGTGGAAGCTCGGGTTAGAGAATAAACTACTATTAGCAGGGGCGCAGCATGTAAGGGGCCGGGGGGGGGGGGGGGGGGGACGTCCGCCCTGTGGGTATATACGTTTTCACCCCCCCGGTTCTATAGAAATTTTTGGGTATTCTATAGAAATTTTTGGGTATATATGTTTTCACCCCCCCGGCCGAAAAATCCAAGCTTCGCCACTGACTATTAGATGATTATTTTCAGTTGATAGTGAAGATAGAGGGTTATGACAGTGGAAATTTGGGTTAACGATGGAAATGATGGTATGGATTCCGGTGGGAATGACAGTTTAGGGAAAGAATCGACGCTGCCATAGCTCTTGCATCAGCGTCGGACAACGGTTTAGGAGTTTCTGATAAAAATTCAATGTTTATATTATTGATTCAAATTCGTTTAGACGACTCAAATTTGGATTTAGTGATTGAATATGGTTATTAGTAGTGTTTCATGTTGGTTTAGACGGTGGTCGGTGAAGGTTTTCAGAGGTGAACATCGGGGCCATTTGGTGTTTGGTGTCACACCCCAACTGATGGCGGAGGTATGATGGTTGTCCTTAACTCATGTACTATTAAAACTGACGTATTATATTCCTAGTTTTTATAAAGTCACAATAATTTGATGGAAGATGAGCAGTAGCTTTCATATATGAAAAACCACTATAGCAATTTTTAAATTATAAAAATAAGGTGTAGATTTGGTGGTTATGATGTGGAAAGAAAAAGAATGATTTGTAGAGATTTATATCAAATTTTATACACAGGGGAAAATGTAGCAGAGCTATTGTGAATGCTCTAAACCGTTGCTTTTGAATGATGCATTTTACTCTGAATTGATACGTGTAATTGTGATTTAATATATATAATAGTGACATGTAAACTCTAATTAAGTTTAGGTGTTTCGTAGAAAGTTCCAAACCAACCCCTTACAAATAAGTAATCTTACAATCAATCATATTTCACCAAGTAACGTTATGCATACACATTTACTTTTGAAATAAGTTGTACAAATTTCACCATTGTATTATGGGAAACTAAATAAACGGATCAAATGGTTAGACTATACAGTGTGGGCGTGGAAGTCATTCCACGCTGAGCACATCATCCTGAATACGGTGTGGAGGTCAGCGTTGTTGAAGTGGCGACAAGAATTCTACCGGCGTGGAGGGCATAGTGGGAGATGACATGGCTACGTATGATTGGATGCAATTAATATTAATGTTTTTTTAATTTAAACTTAATAGATTTTATATAATTTTTAAGTATAAAAGTGTGTGTCACGTGTCGAACAACGTTGCCCTTCCATGCCCCGTCCCACACCTCCCATTTTTGCATCACACCCCATTTCTGACACATGCTTACGTGTCGGACACGTGTCGCATAACGCCCATTTCAAAGTTCTCCACACCGTATGATCTTATATTCCTTTCATTCTTGCCATATGTAAACCATACTAACTTTATAAAGTTCCATAATATCGGATTCGACTTCACTTTATCAATTTTTACGCATTTATAATACTTTACAAACATTAGAACATATACCTTCAATTAAACACACTAAAAGTTACATACAAACTTACACCAAAACATGACATAAACATTCATATAAATGAATGAAAACAACAATAAATACCAAGTTTTAAAGAAAGCTTTCATCTTGACAGTTTGGCCGAGTGGTCTAAGGCGCCAGATTTAGGCTCTGGTCCGAAAGGGCGTGGGTTCAAATCCCACAGCTGTCATTATTTTCCCTTTTTTTTTCTTTTTTTTTAAATTTATTATATTATTTTATTTATATTATATTATATTAAAAAAATAATTTTTTATAATAATAAAATCAACACCACCGACCTAAATCAGAAAACAACCCACAACGTTATCCTCCGGTCAATCGTTGAATTCTTCCACATCGCCGCCTTCAACCACCGTACGCAACCGTCGTATTCTCCTTTCTCCGATCCACACCTTCCAAATCACCACTAATTTCACAAAAACCTTCAATCTACCATTCAATTCGCCACAGTTTCACAAACCTTCAAACCCTAAATCATGCTACAATCACCAGGCCACTCACCGCGAACAATTTCATCACCGTCACCATCGATCTCCGAAACACCGGTTCATCAAACACCTAGATCCACCACATCTTCATCCAAAACCGTCCACACAAACCCTAGAAAACGCAATTCTTCAACCGTACTTGATGAGGACACGTACGTCGCTGCGATTGAGAAGATTATCCAACGAGACTTCTTCCCTGACATTCCGAAGCTCCGAGACCGACTCGATTGGCTCGAAGCCACTCGCACCGGTGATCCGATGCTTATTCGTGACGCACAGTTGAAGATTATTGAACGGAGATCTGGAAAAACGGCTATGGATACCGAAGGTAAGATCCGTACACCTGGATCTACTTTTTTCCGTAATACGACGCCGTTAGAGGTTGATAGAACTCCTGGTACTGATAGGTTTGTTGAAACTGATTCTGTTATGGAATCGGTTGAGAATGAAGGATCTGTTGAAACTGATAAGTTATCACTTGATGAGTTTTTTAGAAAGTATACTAGTGAGGATAATGACAGCTTTTCGAAACTTATCGAAAAGGTTAATAAGAAGAAGAGAGAAAGGTATGAGTTTTTGTTGGAAGGTGAGAATCGAGATGGTAAGGGTTTGATAGAGGATTCGAAGAAGGATAGGGTTACGGATGGGTATGGTACGTCGGATCAGCCTTTAGCGACTTTAGACGGATGGAAATACACGGCGAAGAATTTGCTGATGTATCATCCGGCTGATAGAGGTGAAGTGGCGTTGACGGAGCAGGAATTGGCTAACCGGTTGCACGGGATGACGAAGGAGATTAAGAAAACGAACACGCGGTTTCATGGGAAGATGGCGGAGTACACGTCTAGAGAAGATGATGAAGTAGCGGTGCTTTATAATCCGGTTGCTGGTGGTACGCCAGTACCGTGGTCGGATAGAGATGGGGATAAGATGAAGAAGTATGATTTGGAAGATTTGAGAAAGACACCGAATCAGTTTTACGTTGAGTCTAGTAAGAAAGCGGATAACGGTTATTCGTTCGTTAAGACTCCGTCTCCTGCACCAGGTGTAGATGAATCACCGTTCATTACATGGGGAGAGATTGAAGGGACGCCGTTGAGATTAGAGCCGGAAGACACACCGATTGACATCGGTGGTAGCGGAAACGGGGCGCAGTTCAATATCCCTCTTCCGCCTTCGAGAGATGTAAAGGCGCATGATTTGTCCCGCGAGGCTTCTCGGAAAATGAGGGATCGTTCTAGAATGTTCCAGAAACCGCCACGACCGTCTGGGGGTGCTAGTCCAGGTGGCCGGACGCTTTCCCCTGCTGCGCAGAAATTTGTGAGAAATGCGATTGCTAAATCTCATTCTTCAAGTGTTGATGAATCACTTCGGGCTAGTTATCGCGGGTCGAGTCCTGGATTTGGTACACCGAAATCTGGAAGAAGTGCTTCCAGGTTGGGGGCAGATGGTTCCATGCGGTCAAGGTCACCGTCTGTTAGGGAGGGCTCTAATCCTCCTTGGTAATAAGTATGTCTTTTGACTTTATTTTGACTGTATCTTTATTGTTGAAGCTTACAACTTTTAGTTTCATATGGTCATCTTTTGTTGCATACTTATGATAATTGTGTTTTCAAGTCGCAGATAGATTTCTTTTTATCATTTAACTATTTACGGGTCAAATAATCAGCATGAAGCGGCAAAACAGACTCTTGTTATCTTATCATTTTGGTTGCATATTTGTTTGGATTCTTAAATATTCTGAAATGGTCAAAACAGTTGATTATCTGATTATCATAACCTTAAACAACAGAAGTATGTCTAGAGTAGACACTATCTCTCTTACAAGTTATAGCTGATTGTTTGATTCTGAAAATTCTGTAATCACTTTAAAAATGCAATGCCAAATAGCCCTTTAACTGAAAATTCTGAGTATTCTCTGAATGTTTCTGCACATCCGAATTGATTTATTTGACAATTGAGGAGTTTAAACAGTAAACACTCGGTTTGAGTTGGCTTTCACGACTTCAAACACCAAAGGCACATCCAAACACTATCCATTGCAGTTCTAGCCTTTTGTTAGGTACAAATGTGTTAGAATTGAGTTAGGGATCTAATCGTCATTGTTAATAGTTAGGAGGGTCTAATGGTAAACATTCAACCAACTTAACTGTCTGTTAGTGAAGTGGGTGAGTCGGTTAATTCTTGATCTGTACTAAATCAATCTTAATGAATTGAGAACGATAGCTAATTGATTTAGGTTAAATCTTCTTTTTCTCTTCTACAATTAGCCTATTTACAAAATCTGTACGTACCATTGGTCAAAAATATCAGTTTAATTAAAGGGCCACTCCAATATCAGCAGGTTGAAAAACACATGGAGTTGATGGTAATTACTTGCTAATTTTTCACTATGGTTCCATTTCTGGTCCTCAAGCAAGGGCTAATCTTCCATCTCTTAAGCAAATTGTGTTTGTGATATCTCTGAATTTATGCTCCTAACGTGTGACACGAAACATAAAGAAAAGGTTGATGAACGTGAGGGAGTTTATGAGGCCTTGTCAAAGTTCACTTTCGCAGTAGTTAGGGTAACCATGTTAGCTAGATAGTCGTCATGTTAAAGGAAGTAAGGCTTGTTGATGACTTAGAAAGGCTTCCATATGTCTGTGAAGAAAGAGATAAATATTGGAAGGAAAATAGGATAGTTGATGGGTAGAAGAACAAGCAATAAGGCTGCAAGTATCTACAGCTAGTAGAGCAAAAGTAAGGCTGCAGGTAGTATGAATAACTATGTGGTGATGGAGAACATTTGGGTGTCATAGAAATTGAGTTTTGATTGTGCTGGTTAGTTCATTAGATTGTCTTGGTGTTCTTCCATGATTGATTCATTGTTCTTATTGTTCATACTATCATATGGTTTGTTACGTATCTTATTTATTTTAGTTTTATTACTATTGTTAAGTCAAGGGATTAGGATGTTATTTTGGTTTAGTTTGGGGGTGTCTTGTGTAAGTGTCTTGTTTATTTAATGGGTTTACGTATGGAATGAAAATAAGCAGAATTTGAGTCAAATTTTCTTCTATCTCTTAGCTTTCTTCTTCCCCAAGGTTTTAACCCTATCAAGGGTATCAGAGCCGTTCCGATCTCCGGTCGGAATTACTTTCGATTACCATGACTAACACTCTCAATCAAGAAATTGACAGCACTCTCAAGGAACATGGCAAGGCAATCTCAAATCTCCAAGAAACCCTAGCCACCATGTTGAAACAACAAGAACAGTCGATGAAACAACAAGAAGAGATCTTACGAGCACTCAAGGAGCATTCAAGTAGCGTCGGCGGAGGCGGCCCTGATAAGGGCCTGTTTAGCGATGATTTGCGGACGGGTACTCGGCCTATGCGGGTCGGGAAGGTTGAGTTTCCTCGGTTTTCAGGTGAAGATGTGGAGGATGGGCTGCAACCCGAAGATGTCAAAATAACACCTCCGGTTAACGCTTCAAAACTTCCGTTGCTTCCAGATCCAACAGGAGTCCCTGGGCCACCAGCTTATAAACCAGCAACTATTAACGCGAAGCGCTTGTCAGGTGAGGAACTAGAGTTAAAAAAGTCAAAAGGAGAATGCTTTTGGTGCACTGAAAAGTTCGTTCCAGGACACAAGTGCAAAAAGAAACAACTTTTTGTGATTAACGTGGAAGGCGATGAGGAAACTGAACAAGACGACAATGGTTAAGGATTGAATTGAAGAGCTTACTTCCCTCAAAAAGTAGGTTAAGGGGGGAGTATTGTTACGTATCTTATTTATTTTAGTTTTATTACTATTGTTAAGTCAAGGGATTAGGATGTTATTTTGGTTTAGTTTAGTTTGGGGGTGTCTTGTGTAAGTGTCTTGTTTATTTAATGGGTTTACGTATGGAATGAAAATAAGCAGAATTTGAGTCAAATTTCCTTCTATCTCTTAGCTTTCTTCTTCCCCAAGGTTTTAACCCTATCAAGGCTCTACTCTGCTTCAACTCTATGGTTTGGGCTGGTTTCTAACCGGTTCTAGCACCTGAACCGGTTTTTTTTGTCTGATTGAGTGACCCGTTTTGACCCATATAAATTGGCAATCAGCCATTTGTATGCCAGTTGTTGCTAGCAATGTATATTATGTTTGAATTTGGTTCATTGGAGCACACTCAACATATTCACATGACTTCACATGGTTTCATTAATGGCGAATATCTAATGGGCCTTCCTTGATTTTAGATTTTATGGAGTAATTATGAACTTATGAAAAGAGTTGATGAAAATGTGGTTAGGATTACATTTAATTAAAAAAAAAAAATTATCTTGCTTTTGCTTTAAGAGGAATCTGATGCACCTTTTCTTTAAAGTATTCTACTACCTATAGCATTCACATGCTTGGAAATTGATTAAAAACCACGTCGGCTTTGTAGATATTTTGTGATCAGATTACTCGTTTGTGATATTTTGTGATTGTGATGCCTTGTTTGTAGATTTGGGTTGCTTTTTAGCAAGGTAATAAACGAATCGAACAAACATGAATGAGGAGTATTCGTGTTCGTTAAGAAATAAACGTTAATGAACCGAACATAAAACAACACCATTTCAAAAGTAAGCTGTCCAAATTAAAGTCTAAAATATCATGGTCTTTACGTTATCATCATCATCATACTCGGTAAATCTTACCAATAGCAAAGCAAAGGTAGGGTCTGAGGAGGTTAAGATGTAGACAGCGTTACCTCTACCCCGTAGGAATAGAGACACTGCTTCTAATGAGACCCCCGGCTCGATAGTAGTTTTGCATCAAGCCTTGGACATAAGGCACATAACACTCAGCAATCGGGACAAAGACCGATTAGTGCATGTACCCTTTTGTCTTTCAGCTATCAACGCCACCACATGATGCATGATTAACCGTCCCCAGTTTTTAACGTTATTTTCACGAAATTAGTAAAATAACGGTAAAATTAGTGCACTTTCACTTTTGCCCCCCGATGGCCCACACATATATACATTATATGCGCATACCGCAAGTGGGGTGTAAGGTCTTTACGTTATCATATATATTAAAGCAGGGAAGTTGAATAGTGATCCTATGATAACATGCACCTAGGTATCATTGCGAACGTGCACCTAGTTGCCTTTGCTAATGTGCACCGGTTGATTTTTTAAACGCTCTTCGTTTTACCCCTGCACCTTACTCAAGCATTTTTTTGTTTTACATTTCTATTCCTGAACTTTTTTAATGCTTATTTTTATAGTTGTTTTGACATTAACTTATTTTTTTCATCTTTTCGATGTTATTTTTTTACTGGGTGAATACGACCCAAGCTTGCTAATTTTTTTATTGTCGTTTCGACGTTATTCTTTTTACAAAGGGTATACTAATGTCAAAGTGGTCAAAACGAGCCTCATTTATTTTCCGCCGCATTTACACCCTTGAAGCGAATTGCCATCATATTGCGCAAGGGAAATCTAAAAAATCGCCACCCACCGCGAAGTGCAGACTTACATTTAACTCTAAAAGAAATATAATTTAAAGTTTAACATGAAAACGGGAAAATCAAATATGCAATTTAATTTAGATTTATTGGAGTAATAGAGTAGGAGTAAGCGTTGCCATTAAACAAAAGTAATTTAATACCAGCAGTAGACAAATTCGGATGTCTATTAAACAATAAACAAATGAAAATATGCGTAAACACACGAAATGAATGAATGAGACATGTGTTTATGTTCGTTGGTTTAGTTAATGAAAAAAGATTTTGTGCCCATGTTCGTCTGTTTATTATTAAACAAACTGCCAAAGGGTCTTTAGTCTGGCGGTACCTTAGTGTTGGATAAAGTTTTATCTTTTTAAGTGGCGAGGGTTATGTACATATATATGTGTGATTTAGTAGTAGAATTAGGTGCTATTTGTTTTTTCAGAGGTAAACGTTTGCAGTTTGCGGACCACATCTGCAGACATCTGTAGCAGAAGAGGTGGACCAAACCTCTGCAGTCTGCAAGAAGAAGACTGTTTGTTTTTTAACTTCTGCAAGCTGCTGAAATAAACCGAAATATAAATAAACGGATTTATTAAACTTAAACAGAGTTGGCTTTCTAAAAAAATTAAACCGACATACATGAACTTGTCGAATAGTTCATCGTATTTGGTATGATTCATGTAATCATCAAATAATTGAATTAAATGTAGGAGGTTGCATCAGTTTTTGATGAATACCATTTATTGTGTCCAATTGGCAGGGGGTGTCACATGAGTTTTGCCTCCCTGCACCTTTTGAACTTAACTTTTTTTAAATAAAACATCATTTTCTCCATCACTTATTGTTTTTCACTGTTTTATATGTTTACTTAAGCCTAACATTTGTGTACAATTTGGTTAAGTAAACATGTTTTTCTAGCTTACGTCATCTCATGCATTCCATATTTCCATATATATATATATATAGGGTAAGGTTCATGCGAGAACAACCTTTATTGCGAGAACCAATGTGAACACAACCTAAAATAGCTAAAAAAACCTAAACCCCCCCCCCCCCCCAAGCTAAATGCTAAAAACTAAAACCCCCAAAAAACCTAACCCCCCCCCCCCCCCCCCCAAAAGCTAAAATGCTAAAAACTAAACCCCCAAAAAACCTAAAAAAATAAAAAAAAAATCTAAATTTTTTTAAATATTTTTTATGTTAAAATCGCTACTTTTAGTAGCAAAAAAAAAAAATTTTTTTTTTTTTTTTGCTACTAAAAGTAGCGATTTTAACATAAAAAATATTAAAAAAAAAATTGTTTGTTTTTTAGCTATTTTTAGGCATTTTTGGTTGTGTTCACATTGGTTCTCGCGGTTCTCGCAATAAGGGGTGGTTCCTAACGGATCTTTGATATATATATATATATATATATATAGCCATCACATGCTGCCATTCATATTTCATCTGACATCAAGGATCTGAAGCAGTCTTTGAGGTAATTAATCAAATATTCTGCTTATGTTTTAGTTATAATTTAAACCTCTTTGAGTCATGATCATACATATGTTAATTACTTTATATAAAAAAAATGTTACTGAAGCAATTATATATAGAGATAATTAACTGTTTAAATATGTTTTTAATTTTTGGCCTGAAACTTTCATCATGATATGACCATAACTTAAATTTGCAGAACATTTTTTAGCAGCACAATGCCGTCTGAGACATCTGATCAGGACCGAGAACCCTTTGTTGAGGTTGATCCATCAGGACGATTTGGGCGTTACAGCGACCTGTTAGGTGCTGGTGCCGTAAAAAAGGTCTACAGAGGGTTCGATCAAGAAGAAGGCCGAGATGTAGCCTGGAACCAAGTCAAACTACGAAATTTCAATGGCGATCCATCCGTCCTCAAAAGACTGTTATCCGAAGTTGAACTGTTACAAAGTCTAGAGAACGAAAACATAATCGTTCTTTACAGTTTCTGGAGGGATGTCGAAAACAGCACCTTGAATTTTATCACTGAGGCGTGCACTTCGGGTAATTTGAGGGATTATAGGAAGAAACATAGACGCGTGTCGCTTAAGGCTATGAAGAACTGGTCAAGACAGATTTTGAGGGGGTTGGAGTATTTGCATACTCATGAACCTTGTATTATTCACAGGGATCTTAATTGCAGCAATATCTTCATCAATGGAAATATTGGAAAGGTAAACATGTTTCTCTAACTCCATTCCATATATGATTTAATTTAGGGAAGGGGAGTTAAATGGGTCATGTTTATGGGTTGTCGGATCGAAGTTAACAAGAAGACTAACCTTTGACACGGACCTGAAAATCGTGTCTGACACATGAACCTGAACATGACATGAGTTTTCGCGGGTTGATATAAATACAACCCGTTTAAAACAAAATTTTGTTTGTTTATTTACATATGAGTAAATTGCCATTTGCCACTTTAATCCAAAAAATGAATCCTTTTGTATCTGGGTCCTGAGATTTCATTTTTGCTGCCATTTTCATCCAACTGGCAATCTGGGTTAAAATTTTCTGTTAACCTCCACCTTTTTTGTCGTCTTCCTCATTTAAATTAACTATTGTTCATACGTAAAATGACAAGTATACCCTTTATTTAAATGAGGAAGACATCAAAAAAAGGTGGAGGTTGATAGAAAATTTTAACCCAGTTTTCCAGTTTGATGAAAATGACAGCAAAAATGAAACATCGGGACCCAGGTACAAAAGGTTTCATTTTTTAACTAAAAAACTCAGGGACCATTTTGACATTTTACTCTTTACATATTAATACTTTAAATTTATAATTTATAACTGAAATTATGAATGTATATAAGTAATTTACATTTGAACTAAAAAACTTGATTCATTTCTCTTTTACATTTTAATTTTTGCCTTAAAAACTCAATTGCTTTAAGTACACAGTTAAACGTATAACACATCTTTAAAATAATAAGTATAAAGTTAAAAGGGTCAACTCGTGAACCAACCATGTCAACTCAAACACGGCCCGTTTAGCTAAACGTGTACATGAGTTTGGCCCCAAACTAACCGGAGCGTGTTTAGAATAAACTTAAACCCATCATCTGTGTCATGATATCAACTCTATTATCATGGACAGGTTAAGATTGGTGACCTCGGTTTAGCCGCAGTGGTAGCTAAGAATCATGCGGCTCATACGTTACTAGGAACACCTGAATACATGGCTCCTGAACTATACGAGGAAGATTACAACGAACTAGTGGACATTTACTCATTTGGAATGTGTTTACTTGAAATGGCTACAATGGAAATACCATATAGCGAGTGTGACAGTATTGCTAAAATATATCGCAAAGTTACAGGTGGTGTTATGCCTCAAGCGTTTAGTAAAGTAAACGATCTTGAACTAAAAGCATTTATTATGCGATGTGTTGGTCAACCACGCGCAAGACCTTCTGCATCCGATCTTCTTAAGGATATGTTTCTTGTTGAGACTACTAGTGAAGAGAGTGACAATAGTACCTAAATATGATTTCATGTTTCTTTGTAACCTTTGTGTTGTCCAATTGTTATGTCCTTCTCAAGATCATATCAAGATAAGAGTTAGTAAATTGTAAATTTGTAATCTCCAGGTGACACAAAAATGGACTCCAAAAAGATTCATGGAACTTATTGAAATCATGCCAATATCATGTAGAGAAAAACTAGGCCAGTAAATGAACCGAACGAATATGAATAGGGCTTTATGTCCATTCGTTTATTTTTAACAGGATAAATGAATGAACATGAACACTTAGATGGGCCAATTTTCTTGTTCGCGTTCATTAGATAAGCAAACAAAGCGTTTGTAATTGTTTATCTTTGTTCGTTAATATTTTGAACAAACACAAACTAACATAGATGAACACAAAAAAATATAAGGTTAGAAATAAACGGATGTACATGTGTTCATGTTTGTTGGTTTAACTAAAGGAACAAAAAAAATATTCATATTTGCTCGATTATTAAATAAACCAACTTCATGTGGAATAGTTCACCAGTGGTTCATTGAACATTCGGCTCGTTTACACACCAGACAAAACCAAAAACCAAAAACTACAAAGTAGCATAGTTACAAATGTACAACACAACAAACCAACCGTATGTCCGTTAACATAATGTTGACGACAACGGTTTTGTAAAAGCCAAGAACAACCATCGAGTCGAATGTAGTCAAGCAATGGTTTTGTCCACCGTATGTCCATTAACATAATGTTGACGACAGACAGGTATGTATATATCTGCCCCACCTATAAGTTCGGTTTTCCTCTCGTCGGTCTTCCTGAAGGTGAAATGGGCCCGTTTGCCACATAATTCACATCGAGCGGTTAATTTAGTTACAGTATCAGCAAGTGGTACTACATCAAGAACAGGACCAAAGTTCCTTCTGCCAAATGAAAGTAAGTTAGATAAAGGTGGTTAAATGATGAGGAAAAAACAAATGATCTAACAAAGCACCTTAAGTAATCACCATCAAGACCTGCAACTATAACTGTTTTCCCATCTTGGTCAGCAGCTTTACAACAGAAGTCATAAAGATCATCAAAGAATTGTGCCTCATCAATCCCAATAACATCCAGCTGCCAAAAAGAATGGGAATTCAAACAAGATTCTAGTTATTTAAGGATTTGTAGTGTTTGTTTCATGAACAACCAAATTACACAATTTTGACTATCTTGCTACTGCCAAATAGCAATTCCCGAATCGACGTTTGATACGATATCCCTCAAGCAGAGGTTGTGGGTTCGAATCCAGCTTTCACTGGTTTTAGGTTCCCATAATTCCCCTCTTGCAGATGTCTCAGTTTCGAACATACTTGTCAAAGGCGCAAGGCTCACTCAGAGTCGTTTAGTATAAAAATACAGATTTTAGGGATTTTAGACATGTTTTAGGCTTCTTTAGGGCTAGTTTAAGTTGTGTTAGGTTGTTTCCAGGCTTGTTTAGGGTTCTTAAACTGTTTCAAACATGTTCAAACGATTTTTTCTGGAATTTCGTTGAAATTGGCCTGAAAATGCGCCTGAGTGCCTGAAAGTGGGGCTTTTGAAGCGAAGCGAGAAGGTTGGGTTAGGCCTAAAAAGGGGGCCTAGGCACGCGCCTGGGTGAGCCTTGACAATAGAGGTTTCGAATAAAAACTTTCATTGACAATCTTGGTAGTACTAGTTACCAAGGATGTGAACTATGACATAACACAAAACTATCATGAAATTTACGCGTTTAGGTAGTCTAAAAAAGGGCATGGTTCGTTGAACCCGCTTACACGTTTAGTTAAACGGGCCAGGTTCTTTTTTCCCTTAAAATGTGTTCTTCATAACTTTAAATGGTTGGTTATTTTACGCGAAAATTTAAAGACTTGAATGGAAACCAACTCTTATAATTAAGAGTGAATTTCAAGGATTGTCCTTTATCTTTATACTCATTTTCAGGCGTTGTCCTTTATGTTCAAAATTGACGAGTTTTGTCCTTTATGTTTTCATATCATACACGTTTTGTCCTTTAAGCCTAACCCAGTTAGTTTTTTCAGCTAAGTTTGATCATATGTTTTGCACATGAGGGCATTTTTGTCAATTCAAATGTAAGTTCAACAGCAGATTTACAGCTTAAAGCTTCTGCAATCTTTGAATTGACAAAAATGCCCTTATGTGCAAAGCACATAACCAAATTTAACTGAAAAAACTAACTGGGTTACGCCTAAAGGACAAAACTTGTATGATATGAAAACATAAAGGACGAAACTCATCAATTTTGAACATAAAGGACAGCGCCTGAAAATGGGTATAAAGATAAAGGACAATCCTTGAAATTCACTTTATAAGTAAACGTTATTGTTTTATATGCATCTGTAATATTTTTTTTCTTCTAAGGTTGTAACTCTTAAGTTTTAAGATGCAAAATTAAAAAAAAAAAAAAAAATTCATGTCGTGTTCACGTTCACATGTCTGAGGTGATTTTACGTATCACATCGAAATGACTCGTTTAACACCCCTACGAAAAACCAGTAAGCGGCGGATGTACCTTGTCATAAGCTTCTTCTCCAACTTTCTGTTTGAAAGACAACAAATCAGAGAGTGGCCAACAGGGGTGCTTGGTTCCGTCATGAGTCACGACCGAATCGATCGCGTATCGAGTATCCTTGCTTGATTTTATCAATGCTATATTCCTACATACATCAAAGAGTAGGGCTGTAAACAAACCGAATGAACACGAATGAGGATGTTCGTTAAGGAAATGCAGATGTTCGTAAACTATTCGCGAGCACATGTCGAACGTAAGTTTATGTTCGAGCTTGTTTGTTAACGTTTTTTAGTTGTTTGCGGACAGTTCGTGAACACTGGTCACGAACACAAATAAACACAAACGAACATTAAACTTGATATTAAAAAAAACACCATTAACTTTAAACATCCGACACAACTAGTCAAATACAACCATTAAATGATAAATTAAATTTAACTAACTTAAGACATAATTATCTAAAGTTACTTAGACGTATCCCAAAAATGCCTTTCGGGAGAAAGTAAAAAAAGTTTACATTTTACTATTTTTTAAATATAATTATTAACTAATGTTTAAGGGTGAAAGTAAAAACATGGAGAAAAGTAAAACGAAACAGGGAAAGTGAAACATTATAAAACATCAATAACTTTTAACAAATTAACATACACGAATAGGGCTATAAACAAACCGAACGAACACGAACAAGACCTTGTTCGTGTTCGTTTGTTAAGAAATATATGTGTTCGCGAACCGTTCACGAACACTTATCGAACGAGATTTTATGTTCGTGTTCCTTTGTTAAGGAAATGAACTTGTTCGTGTTCTGTTGTTAATTTTAGGTAACGAACGTTGACAAACACAAATGAACACAAACTAATGTTCATGAACACAAATGGAAACAAACGAACACAAACAATCGTTAATGAACAAAATATATAATACACCAACACTTATTAAATATTTAATTTGTCGGAATTTTGAACTATTTAAATAAATAAAAAAAAATAAAAACACTAATGAAGTATTGAACACAAATGAACATGTTACCAAACGTTCACGAACATAAACGAACGAACACGACCTCTGTTCATGTTTGTTCATTTAACTAAACGAACGAAATTTCTTGTTCGTGTTCGTTTGTTTAATAAACGAACGAACTTCCCGCCGAACAATTCACGAACTGTTCGCCGAACGTTTGGTTCCCTATACACGAACGAACGTAAACGAACATCTTACCGAACGTTCACGAACACAGTTGAACGAACGGGACCTTTGTTCATGTTCGTTCATTAACTAAACGAACGGATATAAACAAATTTCCCACCGAACGGTTCACGAACTGTTCGCTGAACGTTCGGTTCCTTTTCATAGAGTAAATCAGAGCAGTAAGTATTTGAATTACCTGCCATTAGTGGCTTCAGATGTGATCCTGTGAAGAAGAGTTGTAGTTTTACCGGCAAACATTGGCCCGACGATCACATGAATTTCACCTGTTGATTTGGCGATCTGATCTTGATCATTGTGGTTAACGGTGGGAGTCAACGACATGTTTGATGATGATTCAGTCAAGAGGCGTTAATTATCTTCAACAATGGATGGTATATAATATGAATTGGTGATTAATAATTTAATGGAGATTTGAATTCGGGGGAAGATGAGTTTGAATATTTTGGCACGAAAACAAGATATTTTGGGAGGAGTTAAGTAAGAGAGAAGATTTCATGTTAATTATTATTTGAAAGTGTGGATGAATAATGCTTCAAATTTTTTACTAATGTTTTTTTTTCTAGGTTTGTGTTATTATATTGTCTTTTATTAATTTCATTGATTTTAAACTATTTTTTATGCTTACTAGGTCAATAGTATCAATGTTGTTTGGTTCAGTTTGGTATTGTTTTTTTAGGTTTTCATTATCATATTGTTTTCTTATTAACTTATGTTTTCAAACAATAAAATTATATATATTATTTGAAAGTGTGGATGAATAGTGCTTCAAATTTTTTATTAATGTTTTTTTTTTCTAGGTTTGTGTTATTATATTGTCTTTTATTAATTTAATTGATTTTAAACTATTTTTATGCACACTAGTATCAATGTTGTCTTTTATTAATTTAAACTATATCAAACAATAAAAATAAATATGGTATTGATACGGATGTTGTTTAATCGGTTTCGATTTGGTTTGTTACGATAGCGGCACGGAATCTGTTTTAAAAATAAAAATCGCAATGTTGAAATAAAATAAACATAAAATGCAAACGAACTGAACCATTATCAACTAAAAAACATCAGTTCCGATATCGATATATGTTTTTATTGTTTTCGATCGATGTAATGTTTTTTCTTTCGACTACTATAACGAGTGCGGGTAACGTAACGAACCAAGTTGGTACCGACTGAATTATCGCCGCAAAGCGCGGGGGAATCTCACTAGTTATACATATTAATAGAAACCCTCCATGAACAGTGTTTTTTATTATTAAAATATTGTTTTTTTAGGTTTTTATTAGAGTAAACTGCCATTTTGGTCCCTGTGGTTTGGCCAGTTTTGCCACTTTAGTCCAAATCTCAAACTTATTACATCTGGGTCCCTGTGGTTTGTATTTTGTTGTCATTTTAGTCTAAAATTCAAAAACCCCATTTTTTTGACTGTTACAACCTCCTATTTTGTCCTTTAGTGCAGGGGCATTTTGGTCATTTTTTAAATTTCATTTGTTTAGTTTTTTTTTTAATATATATTGAGGATGATGATGTTGGGGATGATGATGATCATAATCAGTTCTCTCTCTCTTCTCTCTCTCTCTATAGCACCACAACCGCCACCTCCTCCCTCTCTTCTCTCTCTATAGCACCACCACCGCCACCTCCTCCCCCTTCCCACCACCACCACCGTGAACTCCACCACCGAAACCCTAAAGCGCCACCACCGCTGTCACCATCAAAGCCGATACTGAAACCCTAAACCGCCGGAAGTTTAGCAGATCTGGAACCTTCTATGTTCGATCTACGATGGTGTAGCAAAAGTATTGTTGAAAACCAGGTAAATAATCTGCTTTTACAGTGTGGTCAGAGACGGTGGTGGTGGAGGGTTTACGGTGGTGGAGGGTGTACGGTGGTGGAGGGGAGACGGATGATGATCTGTGATTTTGTGATGGATGATGATCTGTGATTTTGTTAGTTTTAAGGGATCGAGATTATGGATGATGATATGTGATTTTGTTAATGTTTTAGGTGGTTGAGGGTGATTTTGTAACAAACAGGATGATCAAAACTTGAACCCAGTCCTTTTATTCACCACGAGGCTGTGATGATTTCACCTAATCCGAGTCAAAATTGGGTCAACATTTGAGATTTTCCGCAGCTTGGCGTGGCAGAATCGGAGGAGGGAAAATGCGCTTGCAACCTCTGTTTGCAGCCATGGCGGTTTTGATTTGTTGTTGGAGCCTCGTTTCTTTTTACAAATCGGTTTTTGATTTTCTTGAAGATGATGTTCTTGATTTTCTGGGGTTTGATGATGATGTTCTTGAAGTGTAACACCTCGAAAATTTACGTCCTTTAATGCGTTGACACGTGTCATAGGTTTGAACGTGTGATAGAATGTTCTTGAAGGACTAAAGTTGACAAACTATGAAACTATGTAAATATAAGGGTTCAAAATGTCAACAATGAATAAATATGCTTTACAATAGTCCTACATGATGTTTATAACCTTAAACGAATGGATCATGGATCATACGAAGCGAATTGTGAAAGAAAGTGAGAGATTACAAACTACAGGGGTTAAATGTGTCAACATGTTAAGTTATACCTCTGAGTGACCTTTTAGCAAACCCGAAGCCTTGTAACGATTAATTATGCTCACTAGAATGCACCATAAAAATTTCACCAAGTTTCGTTAACGTATGAGAAAGTTATGATAAAATTCGTGTGTGAGGGTTAGAATCGTCAACATTGAAAATTTGGGCTTTTCGGGTGATCATAAAGTTACCCGAGGACTTGACAAAGTGGGTATAAGTATTAAAGCCCCCATATGTCAAATATAAAGCCTCTTAATGCAAGATTTGAAGCGAAAGCGATGTTTAGGAGGACCAGGGATCAAAAGTGCAAAAATGAGAAGCCTGATCTCAGGCTTGCGCACCGCAACACTATGGACCTTACGGTCCGTAAGAAGCCTTGCGCACCGCAAGACTTAAACCCTTACGGTGCGTAAGCAGTGCCCAGCGACAGAAAAACCCACAGGTGCCTGTTTTCACCTTGTAACCGACTTAAACTTCAAGTTTTCGATTCTATGGGCTTCCTATACTGGTATATAGGCTGTAGATGACACATGTATTGATCCTTGAACATTGGTAGACCTATTTGGCAACAATCTATGAAGATCAAAGTTAATATTTAAGGCCATTATGTGCAACATGCATCCACACTTCATTTCTGGACATTTTGAGAAGCACAAGAGCTGATACAAGACTTCCTAATCACCCATTAGACAAGTGTAAGTATGTTTAACCCTTCTAAATTAAGTCTTGCTTAGTTTATAGCCTAGAAGTCAAACCGTCGTAATTACGGTTTGACTTAATGATAACACGCAAACGGTCCAGGGTTTTGTCGAAACGAAAGTTGTTATAAGTTGGTATTTATGTGGGCTTTAAACCCTTAAAAGGGCACCCACTGATATCCGTTCTAACTAGGTCGTTTGTCGAGTCAAAGAAGATTAGAAAAAGTCAACAGAATCATTAATCGTGTAATTAACGATACAGAAGGCGTGTAATATGTTTTATCATTCATATAACCTAAAAAATAAGTATAATAACTTGTCTACGCTTGTTTGATTCGACAACTTTCTGTTTAAGATCGATTCGGAACCGAAAGGCGCATAGTTTGACTTTCTGCTTTGACTTCGGTTCTGACCCGATTTATATAGGTTTAGACATGCCTTAAAGTTCCATTAGGGCCTAGTTACATGTGTGTATAACCCTCTGCGTTTATACCACTTGAAACCTCGATTGTCCGACGTTTCCGTTAATTGCTTAAATAGTGACCATAATGCCCTTATGATCATAAAACGAGATTTTTGGAAATGTGAAAGTACAATAACCTTTGTTACTGATTATAAAGCATGTCCCTAAAATTTCACATCAATCGGAGGTCTAGATTAGGAGTTATGCTCAATGGCGTAATTAGAACGCTCCATAGTGATTAAACAGCGTCATTAGCGTAAAGCCTATCTAAACCCAATTTTTGACACCAAACCTTTTACCCACTGATGTAATATAATATTTTGGGATTTTTGAAGATTTTTAATTATTTTTAAACTGATCATAAGCTAGGATTAGTACCTTGATTCGGTAAATACCGAATATACCCTTTTCGGCCATAAAATGAGTTTTACAAATCCTTTTGATACCAAACCAATTGCTACTGATTTTAAATAATAAATGTAGTGTTTTGAACCTATTTAACTGATCAGAAAACTCAGAATCCTATTTTAACCCATACGTCGCTTAAAACGGCTTTATACGCGTATTAGACGCATAGTAAGGGTTTAAAACCATTTTGCCACATAGGACTTAACACCAACTGATATACCAAGTTAAAATAAACTATTTTACTGAATTATTCAGACCCAGATCACAGAAGCTTAATTGATCCCTTTTATAATCTTTAAAATGACCAAAATACCCCTACGGGGCTTAATATGGGATTAAACTCGTTTTGGGCATAATGGAAGGTATCCTACTGATACCATAACATATTTAAGGCATGTTAACTTAGGAAACCTTTTTAGGACTCTTATGGTTACCCGTTACGCTTCACACGCGTTCGGTTCGGTTTATGTAACTAGTTTACATAAATTAGCCGAAACGGGTCAAGACTTATCAGTTTTATCTCAAAATCCAGAATGTGTATAATATACCCATATTAAGCAAGTCTTCAAACTTGTCGGGTCTAAATCACATTCTATCCGGTCTTCGCTTAATCGTGCGTACGAACCGTATCTATAAAACTAACCGGTCTAAGCTTAAGCTTAACTAAAGACCCGTTAGGATTCTAATAGGTTGTTATAAACCTTCGTTCCAGATTAGGAGAACCGGTAAAAGATACTTGCACTCGCTGATTTTGATTTATACTTGCTCAGGTAAATACTTTAACTTATTTTCCCTATACGGGCTTGGGGTACGGTATATAAAATACCGCTTGGTCGGGCATTGAATCTTTAATTGTATGATGGTTAAAGTATTGAGATGTCTCGTTTAATTTGTTTTGTTTGCTTAAAGCCTTTGGGGGGTTAATGACCGTGTCCCGGATATCCCTGGCATCATTTTACGAAATGGCCACGACCTAAGCACGGGGCGTAGGCGTACGCCCGTCGGTGTCTCATATACATAATGTGGTGTGTCTATTGATCTTTAACCCGGCTCGATCCGGGCTACTGAACGCATAAGTAACATGAAATTCCTTTACAAGCATTATATTCAAATAATTATCCCAAGTTATAAAATATTATTTGTGCCTTGTGCCTTAAATGCATTTTCTTAAACTCTTTTCAAAATGAGTCGGTTGATTGTATTTACCAGTGTAAACTGACGTATTTTTCTTAAAAAGGTTAAGTGCAGGTACTACGCGTAATAGGCTGGCTTTTCTCCTAGCATCCACAATAAGTCTCGCAAGCTTGGATGTCATAGACTGTTGAACACTGTTTCCTGTTATTTTTTATCTACCTGTGGATTTATATTCAACTACTTGTGATGCTTAATATTACAATATCGTTTGGTTGAAATGAATCTATACTTTGCTTCCGCTGTGCATTTAAATATTGTGTTGTTTGACTAATATGTTACCAACCACGTCACGATACTCCCCTACCGGGCCCACCGGTAATACGTGGAAATTCGGGGTGTGACAGGTTGGTATCAGAGCTTTTGCTGAGTGAATTAAACACTAGCCTTTTGTGTTTAATCTCAGTTACACAATTGCACATTCCTAAATCTTCGAGTCTAGACAAAGAACTTAGGAAAAATCCAAAAAGTTTTTATTTTAATGTTAATTTTGTCCTTTATTTTTCCTTGTTGTTACCTTGTTTATATTAACAGGTTTAGCAATGCCGCCCAGATTCAGGCGAGGAGATCGAGGAAAAGGGCCAATCAGCGCCCCTAACGACCACGAGGCCGGGCCTTCGCGCCGGCGAACTCCTTCTTCTACAAGGAGTGCAGATCCACGAGAACCTTGGAGGACTTATGAGGATTCTGCCAGGCAATCTACGTCGTATAGTTCGACGCCTCCGTATCACCACTCCTTTGGGCCTCAGTCCGAGAATGAGCCCCAACAACCCGCAACCTTCATACATACCGCTACAGCGATCCTTATCGCACAATTCCTTCGGCGACCCTACTCCTGTCTTTCGGGGCCAGTTTAACCCGGCGGAATACCTACCAGAACCAGTGGGCTTTAACCCACTAGGACTGGAGGATCACTTTTCTGGTGATCAAGCGATGGATATGGACGAGGACACAGATCCCGTCGAGGCTTCAACCGGAACCCCGAACCATCCTTTTGTGATCTCTGATGGTTCATCTTTTCACGAATCACCCTACCAAGGTCCGGATAGTCACCAGGCACGGTTCGACCGATGTGAGTGGTACTTTACACCATCTCACCATTCATCGCCTCAGCAGCAGCAGCAAGATCCCTCTGGGGATCCACGTTTTGTGGTAGTCACGCCACCGCCTCCACCGCCGCCAGTTCATCTAGAGCCTCCAGAACGACCAAGACGTAGGAGGACTGGCGCACGGATGTCAGCACGAGGAGGGGAGTTTCATTTCAGTACCCCTCAACAATCTAGTGGCAGCCACTACCCGCCACTATATGAAGAACCACAGGGGGGTGGACCTTCAGTTCCAGTATCAGAGGTGAATTCGGCACCTATTGCACCGCCATCACCGGGTTTTGGCAACCCTATACCTGCTTATACTGCTCCAGCAGCTTACAACCCATACGGACCGCCAACATACACTAGCTATAACTATGCTGAGGATCCTTACCAAGTGGCATCAAACTACTATGCCCAAAACCCTGAGGGACCATATGGAACCCCTTGGGGAATGGGACACCCAGCTCATGGGTATCAAGTACCTGTTCAGCCACCAATTCAGCATCCGCCACCACGGTTCTCCCCACCGGAGCAGGAGGATCTCCGTCTAAGAGTGCAAAGGGTTGAGCGAGACCTTCAGAGAGAACGTAAGAAGAATCAGGGATTCATGAGTGGTTTGGCAAGTTTGCTAAAAGGAAAGAAGAGACGGGATCGTTAAATCCCAATATGTATTATTGTATTTCCTTGATTAAATCAAGTCCCTACGTGGACATCTATCTTTGTACTTAGTCCCTACGAGGACTTGTCTCTATTAGTCCCTGCGTGGACATTTACTTTTGTAAACAGTCCCTGTGAGGAAATGTATTATCTGTATAGCTCCTGCGTGGGCAAGTATTTTAGTGAAAAGTCCCGTTTAGGGCAAAGTGTACAAATTGTAAATTTTAATGGAATGTTAAGTTTGAAAATTTTATTTCTGTCATCTATGCATTTATATATTATACATGAAATAAAAGAAATAAAATCATTCCTTTTAATAATGATCTGCCCATTAAATAATAAATAAAGATCTTAAAGGTAAAACCTAGCCTATATGTCATTATAAGACTTGGCCAAGATGGTAAGACCTGTATAAAAGATTCCAATCCCTGTTAACATCTGAAAACATGTTAACGCTCCGGGCAGATGTGATTCGTTAAAATCACACACGTCATTCTTATTATAGGATTCTTCAAAAGATTCCTAACCCAACTTATTGATCTCTGAATCATGGGTTTAAATCATCAATTAAGATGATCTTATTTTGACCATACCCTGGTAATACAATGCCTACGGGCCTTGCTCATTTCTACATGAGCCAAAAGACAGTGGTAGCTATGACTCCCTGTCCGAAAAAGGTAATGAACTATGTTCAAACTTTAAAAGCCTTGATTCTCTGAAATCATAGCTTATGATTTAAATTGTCCTTGTGACTAGGCCTTTTGTGCTACTAATAAAACTGTTATTGTTTTATAATTAGGATAAATTATAATAGAAATCCTAAATAAATGTGAGTAATAAATTAACCATATATGGTCTACGTTTACCACGGTTAATAAATTGACATAAAAGACAATTTTTAATAAACTCACCAATAAATTATTGTTAATATGTAACAGTTCAAGCAACATGGCCAACTCAAGCGAGATTAATAGTCACCCTCGGGGAGAGCATGATAATGCCCGAGTAAATGTAGCGGGTGCAGAATTACAGGCAATGATAGATAATGCCGTTAATCGAGCTATGGGTAGACAGCTCCATGAATCCAGTGGTACCCATACGAGGACCCGATCTGCACCCCACTCTAGAACACCCTCCAGGACCCACACTGCCCACAACAGTAATTCTCACCACTCCTCAAATCAAAGGAGTAATCCATCCCAAAGAGTCGTACTGAACCAAGAACCTCGTAATAGGGGTTGCTCCTATAAGTACTTCGTTTCGTGCAAACCCAGAGATTTCACTGGGGAAAAAGGAGCAGTAGATTGCATGACTTGGTTGGACGATATGGATACGGTAGTGGATATCAGTGGTTGCGATGATAGGGATATTGTGAAATTCGTGTCCCAGTCTTTCAAAGGTGAAGCATTAGCATGGTGGAGATCTTTGATCCAAGCTACGGGGAAAATCCCGTTGTACAATATGACCTGGGAACAGTTCATGTCACTGATCAAGGAAAACTACTGCCCTCAACATGAGGTTGAGAAGATTGAAGCTGACTTCTTGTCGCTAGTCATGAGAAACCTAGACTGTCAGGCCTACCTTACCAGTTTCAACACTTTGTCAAGGTTGGTTCCATATTTAGTAACCCCAGAACCCAAACGAATAGCTCGTTACATTGGGGGTTTGGCCCCGGAGATCAAGGCAAGTGTGAAGGCCTCCAGACCAGCTACTTTTCGGTCTGCATCAGACATATCTTTGTCCCTTACCTTGGATGCGGTCAGGCTGAGATCGGAAAGGAACACCGATACCGAAAAGAGGAAGCGTGAGGATGACAACTCACGACGTTCAGACAAGAAGCAGAAGGGAAACAATGACCACAAGAAGGGGTCAGGATATAGGAAGGATGGTCAACAGTCGGGTGAAAAACCCAGATGTAAAATCTGCAAGAGACAGCACTTTGGAAAGTGCAGGTATGAATCAAACTCGAATTCACAAACGAAGTCTTTTGCATGTGGGTTGTGCAAGTCCAAGGAACACAAGACCTTGGATTGCAAGAAGATGAAGGATGCGACCTGTTACGGTTGCAATGAAAAGGGGCACATCAAGACCAATTGCCTAAAATATGCCAAGAAGCCTGAAGAGACAAAGAAGACCAATGCTAGGGTCTTCAGGATGGATGCTAAGGAAGCCGTCAAGGACGACAAAGTGATAACAGGTACCTTTCTCGTAAATGATGTTTATGCGAGAGTGTTATTTGATTCAGGCGCTGATAAGTCGTTCGTAGATAATAAGTTTTGTGAATTGTTGAATTTACCTGTTAAGACTTTAAGTGTGAAGTATGAGGTGGAACTAGCAGATTGCACTTTAGAAACCGCCTCAACCATTTTAGATGGATGTTTCATATCCATTAAGAACCACTATTTTCCTTTGTCCCTACTTCCTTTAAAACTAGCCGGTTTCGACATAGTTTTGGGTATGGACTGGTTATCTCATAACCAGACCCAGATTGTTTGCAATAAGAAGCAAGTAGTGATCCAGACTTCGTCGGGTGAATCACTTACTATCCAAGGAGATACCCAATATGGGCTGCCTGAGCGAATGTCTATGCTCAAAGACTCCAAGTGTTTGAAGAAGGGTTGTGTCATCTACATGGCACAAGTGATTATAGATGAGCCGAAGCCCAAGATTGGGGATATTCCCGTCGTTTCTGAATACCCGGAAGTATTTCCTGAAGAGCTACCTGGTTTGCCACCAGATAGGCAAGTCGAATTCAGAATTGACATTATTCCTGGATCAGCACCGGTAGCAAGGGTGCCTTATAGGTTGGCACCAACAGAGATGAAGGAATTGAGAACGCAGCTAGATGATTTGCTAGCCAAAGGTTTCATCAAACCTAGTTCGTCTCCTTGGGGAGCACCAGTTTTATTTGTCAAGAAGAAGGATGGATCGATGCGTCTGTGCATCGACTACCGTGAGCTTAATAAGGTCACCATCAAGAATAGGTATCCTTTGCCCAGAATCGACGATCTGTTCGATCAACTTCAAGGGGCAAGTTTCTTCTCTAAGATTGACTTAAGGTCAGGCTATCACCAACTGAAGGTTAGAGATGAGGACGTACACAAGACTGCATTTAGGACTTGTTATGGTCATTACGAGTTCCTAGTGATGCCTTTTGGGCTCACTAATGCACCGGCCGCGTTTATGGATCTCATGAATCGCATTTGTAAGCCTTACATGGATAAATTTGTCATTGTCTTCATCGATGATATCCTCATCTACTCGAAGAACCAAGCTGACCATGAGAAGCATCTTCATTGCATTCTAGAACTACTTCATAAGGAAAAGCTCTATGCCAAGTTCTCGAAGTGTGAATTCTGGCTTCGAGAAGTCCAATTTCTTGGACATGTTGTTAGTGAGCATGGTATCCAAGTTGATCCTGCTAAAGTTGAAGCTGTCATGAATTGGCACGAGCCAAAGACGCCTACAAAAATTCGTAGCTTCCTAGGTTTGGCAGGATATTATAGGCGATTCATTGAGAACTTCTCAAGGATTGCTGCACCCCTGACTTCGCTGACGCGTAAGAAGATTAAGTTTGAATGGGGTCCTAAGCAGCAGGAATCCTTCGATATTCTGAAACAAAATTTGAGCAATGCTCCAGTACTGACATTGCCTGAGGGAATAGAGGAGTTTGTAGTTTATTGCGATGCATCACACACCGGGATGGGATGTGTGCTTATGCAGAAAGGCAAAGTAATTGCCTATGCTTCACGTCAGTTAAAGGTGCACGAAAAGAATTACACCACCCATGACTTGGAGTTGGGTGCCGTTGTATTCGCACTAAAACTTTGGAGGCATTACTTATATGGAATCAAATGTGTGATCTATTCTGATCACAAGAGCCTCCAACATCTGTTCAATCAGAAGGACTTGAACATGAGGCAACGCCGTTGGATGGAAACTCTGAATGATTACGATTGTGAAATAAGATACCATCCCGGCAAGGCGAATGTAGTCGCCGATGCCTTGAGTCGAAAGGAGAAGGTGAAACCCATCCGAATCAATGTCAAGCGCATGGAAATAAAGAACAATTTGATTGAAAGGTTGTTAGCTGCACAGAAGGAAGCTGTGTTGGAAGCTAACTATCCTAACGAAAAGCTAGGGGTAACTGAGGAGCAGTTAACCCTTAGTAAGGATGGAATTCTTAGATTGAATGGACGGATATGGGTTCCAATTTTTGGAGGACTTCGAGATGTTATCCTCCAGGAAGCCCATAGTTCCAAATACTCTGTTCATCCTGGAGCTGATAAGATGTACCAGGATCTAAGGGCGAATTATTGGTGGATAGGCTTGAAGAAGTCTGTAGCTACCTATGTAGCTAAATGTTTGACATGTGCGCAAGTCAAAGCAGAACATCAAAAGCCGTTAGGTTTGCTACAACAGCCTGAACTTCCCACATGGAAGTGGGAGATGGTGACGATGGATTTCATCACCAAGCTGCCAAAGACAAGGAAAGGCAATGATACTATATGGGTGATCGTTGATAGACTGACTAAGTCAGCACATTTCCTACCCATTAAGGAGACTTATAGCTCAGACATGTTAGCCCAATTATACGTTGATAAGATTGTAGCCTTACATGGCATACCTGTGTCTATTATCTCTGACCGAGATACTAGATACACGTCACATTTTTGGAAAAGCTTCCAACAATCTTTGGGCACGCGTTTGAATTTTAGTACAGCTTACCATCCTCAGATAGACGGTCAGAGTGAGCGTACTATTCAAACGTTGGAAGACATGCTTCGTGCATGTGTGATCGATTTAGGTGGCAGTTGGGATAACCACCTACCGTTAATCGAGTTCTCCTACAACAATAGCTACCATACCAGCATTAAGGCTGCGCCTTTCGAGGCCTTATACGGTAGAAAGTGTAGAACGCCCATTTGTTGGGCGGAAGTTGGAGATGTCCAATTATCGGGACCAGAGATAGTGTTCGAAACGACGGACAAGATTGTCCAGATTCGTGACCATCTCAAAGCTGCTCGAGATAGGCAGAAGAGTTACGCTGATCCAAAGCGTAAAGCTTTTAACTTCGAAGTATGTGATAAAGTTTTACTTAAAGTATCACCCTGGAAAGGAGTGATGCGGTTTGGTAAGAAAGGCAAGCTAAGCCCGAGATACATAGGACCTTTCGAGGTTATCGAACGGGTCGGGTCAGTTGCCTATAAGTTAAACTTACCAGAAGAGCTCAGTAGTATACACAATGTATTTCACATCTGCAATCTGAAAAAGTGTTTCGCTGATGAATCACTGGTCATACCACATACGGATGTGCATATAGATGAGAGCTTGAAAATTGTGGAAAAACCATTGTCGATCGAGGATCGACAGGTTAAAAAGCTTCGAAGGAAGCATGTACCGATTGTAAAGGTCAAATGGGATGCCCGTAGAGGTCCCGAGTATACGTGGGAGGTTGAGTCCACGATGAAAGAAAAGTACCCTTATCTGTTACAGTAAATCTCGGGGTTGAGATTTCTTTTAAGGGGGTGAGGATGTAACACCTCGAAAATTTACGTCCTTTAATGCGTTGACACGTGTCATAGGTTTGAACGTGTGATAGAATGTTCTTGAAGGACTAAAGTTGACAAACTATGAAACTATGTAAATATAAGGGTTCAAAATGTCAACAATGAATAAATATGCTTTACAATAGTCCTACATGATGTTTATAACCTTAAACGAATGGATCATGGATCATACGAAGCGAATTGTGAAAGAAAGTGAGAGATTACAAACTACAGGGGTTAAATGTGTCAACATGTTAAGTTATACCTCTGAGTGACCTTTTAGCAAACCCGAAGCCTTGTAACGATTAATTATGCTCACTAGAATGCACCATAAAAATTTCACCAAGTTTCGTTAACGTATGAGAAAGTTATGATAAAATTCGTGTGTGAGGGTTAGAATCGTCAACATTGAAAATTTGGGCTTTTCGGGTGATCATAAAGTTACCCGAGGACTTGACAAAGTGGGTATAAGTATTAAAGCCCCCATATGTCAAATATAAAGCCTCTTAATGCAAGATTTGAAGCGAAAGCGATGTTTAGGAGGACCAGGGATCAAAAGTGCAAAAATGAGAAGCCTGATCTCAGGCTTGCGCACCGCAACACTATGGACCTTACGGTCCGTAAGAAGCCTTGCGCACCGCAAGACTTAAACCCTTACGGTGCGTAAGCAGTGCCCAGCGACAGAAAAACCCACAGGTGCCTGTTTTCACCTTGTAACCGACTTAAACTTCAAGTTTTCGATTCTATGGGCTTCCTATACTGGTATATAGGCTGTAGATGACACATGTATTGATCCTTGAACATTGGTAGACCTATTTGGCAACAATCTATGAAGATCAAAGTTAATATTTAAGGCCATTATGTGCAACATGCATCCACACTTCATTTCTGGACATTTTGAGAAGCACAAGAGCTGATACAAGACTTCCTAATCACCCATTAGACAAGTGTAAGTATGTTTAACCCTTTTAAATTAAGTCTTGCTTAGTTTATAGCCTAGAAGTCAAACCGTCGTAATTACGGTTTGACTTAATGATAACACGCAAACGGTCCAGGGTTTTGTCGAAACGAAAGTTGTTATAAGTTGGTATTTATGTGGGCTTTAAACCCTTAAAAGGGCACCCACTGATATCCGTTCTAACTAGGTCGTTTGTCGAGTCAAAGAAGATTAGAAAAAGTCAACAGAATCATTAATCGTGTAATTAACGATACAGAAGGCGTGTAATATGTTTTATCATTCATATAACCTAAAAAATAAGTATAATAACTTGTCTACGCTTGTTTGATTCGACAACTTTCTGTTTAAGATCGATTCGGAACCGAAAGGCGCATAGTTTGACTTTCTGCTTTGACTTCGGTTCTGACCCGATTTATATAGGTTTAGACATGCCTTAAAGTTCCATTAGGGCCTAGTTACATGTGTGTATAACCCTCTGCGTTTATACCACTTGAAACCTCGATTGTCCGACGTTTCCGTTAATTGCTTAAATAGTGACCATAATGCCCTTATGATCATAAAACGAGATTTTTGGAAATGTGAAAGTACAATAACCTTTGTTACTGATTATAAAGCATGTCCCTAAAATTTCACATCAATCGGAGGTCTAGATTAGGAGTTATGCTCAATGGCGTAATTAGAACGCTCCATAGTGATTAAACGGCGTCATTAGCGTAAAGCCTATCTAAACCCAATTTTTGACACCAAACCTTTTACCCACTGATGTAATATAATATTTTGGGATTTTTGAAGATTTTTAATTATTTTTAAACTGATCATAAGCTAGGATTAGTACCTTGATTCGGTAAATACCGAATATACCCTTTTCGGCCATAAAATGAGTTTTACAAATCCTTTTGATACCAAACCAATTGCTACTGATTTTAAATAATAAATGTAGTGTTTTGAACCTATTTAACTGATCAGAAAACTCAGAATCCTATTTTAACCCATACGTCGCTTAAAACGGCTTTATACGCGTATTAGACGCATAGTAAGGGTTTAAAACCATTTTGCCACATAGGACTTAACACCAACTGATATACCAAGTTAAAATAAACTATTTTACTGAATTATTCAGACCCAGATCACAGAAGCTTAATTGATCCCTTTTATAATCTTTAAAATGACCAAAATACCCCTACGGGGCTTAATATGGGATTAAACTCGTTTTGGGCATAATGGAAGGTATCCTACTGATACCATAACATATTTAAGGCATGTTAACTTAGGAAACCTGTTTAGGACTCTTATGGTTACCCGTTACGCTTCACACGCGTTCGGTTCGGTTTATGTAACTAGTTTACATAAATTAGCCGAAACGGGTCAAGACTTATCAGTTTTATCTCAAAATCCAGAATGTGTATAATATACCCATATTAAGCAAGTCTTCAAACTTTTCGGGTCTAAATCACATTCTATCCGGTCTTCGCTTAATCGTGCGTACGAACCGTATCTATAAAACTAACCGGTCTAAGCTTAAGCTTAACTAAAGACCCGTTAGGATTCTAATAGGTTGTTATAAACCTTCGTTCCAGATTAGGAGAACCGGTAAAAGATACTTGCACTCGCTGATTTTGATTTATACTTGCTCAGGTAAATACTTTAACTTATTTTCCCTATACGGGCTTGGGGTACGGTATATAAAATACCGCTTGGTCGGGCATTGAATCTTTAATTGTATGATGGTTAAAGTATTGAGATGTCTCGTTTAATTTGTTTTGTTTGCTTAAAGCCTTTGGGGGGTTAATGACCGTGTCCCGGATATCCCTGGCATCATTTTACGAAATGGCCACGACCTAAGCACGGGGCGTAGGCGTACGCCCGTCGGTGTCTCATATACATAATGTGGTGTGTCTATTGATCTTTAACCCGGCTCGATCCGGGCTACTGAACGCATAAGTAACATGTAATTCCTTTACAAGCATTATATTCAAATAATTATCCCAAGTTATAAAATATTATTTGTGCCTTGTGCCTTAAATGCATTTTCTTAAACTCTTTTCAAAATGAGTCGGTTGATTGTATTTACCAGTGTAAACTGACGTATTTTTCTTAAAAAGGGTAAGTGCAGGTACTACGCGTAATAGGCTGGCTTTTCTCCTAGCATCCACAATAAGTCTCGCAAGCTTGGATGTCATAGACTGTTGAACACTGTTTCCTGTTATTTTTGATCTACCTGTGGATTTATATTCAACTACTTGTGATGCTTAATATTACAATATCGTTTGGTTGAAATGAATCTATACTTTGCTTCCGCTGTGCATTTAAATATTGTGTTGTTTGACTAATATGTTACCAACCACGTCACGATACTCCCCTACCGGGCCCACCGGTAATACGTGGAAATTCGGGGTGTGACATGAAGATACATATCTGAGCCTCGTTTCTTTTTACAAATCGGTTTTTGATTTTCTTGAAGATGATGTTCTTGATTTTCTGGGTTTTGATGATGATGTTCTTGATGATACAGACCTGACCCTCGTTTCTTTTTACAAATCGGTTTTTGCTTTGATTTGTTGATGTCTGTATTTTGATTTTTGTGATGGTTTCTGGTTTTGTTCTGGGTTCTTGATTTTCTTGAAGATGATGTTCTTGATTTTCTGGATTTTCTGGGTTTTGATGATGTTCTTGAAGATGATGTTATTAATTATTGAAATGTTATAATAAATTAACATGGACCAAAATGCCCCTGCACTAAAGGACAAAATAGGAGGTTGTAACAGTAAAAAAAATGAGGTTTTTGAATTTTGGACTAAAATGGCAACAAAATGCAAATCACAGGGACCCAGATGTAATAAGTTTGAGATTTGGACTAAAGTGGCAAAACTGGCCAAACCATAGGGACCAAAATGACAGTTTACTCTTTTTATTATTATATTGTTTTATTAGTTTAATTGATTTAAACATATATTTTTTTTTATAAAATACGATCAAAGTTCCAGTTATCAAACAATTATACATATTAATAGAAACCCTCCATGAACAGTGTTTTTTATTATTAAAATATTGTTTTTTTTAGGTTTTTATTATTATATTGTTTTATTAGTTTAATTGATTTAAACATATATTTTTTATAAGATACGATCAAAGTTCCAGTTATCAAACAAGAAATCATAAAAATGAATATATATTGGTACCGAGGTTGTTCAGTACGGTATGGTAGCGATACGATATTAATTCATCGAAAGCAAAAACACTAAAAATAAATATTGATACGGATACAGATGTTATTCAATCGGTTTTGATTGAATTTGGTATGATAGCGACACAATATCCGTTTAAAAAATATATATCGTAATGTTGAAATAAAAAGAGGGGAACAATTGTTTTTGATTTTTTTCAATATTATTTTTTAAGGTTTTATTATTTTATTGGTTTATTACTTTAATTGATTTAAGTATATTTTGTTCTCTCATATAACTTTTAAGATATGATCAAAGTACCCGTTATCAAACAGGAAACAATAAAACGGAATGTATACCGGTACCGATGATGTTCGGTACAATATGATAGCGATACAGTATCAGTTTATTGAAAGCAAAAAAACTAAAAAGAAAAAAATATTGGTACCGATAAAAATGTTGTTCAATTGGTTTCGATTGGGCTTGGTACGATAGTGGTAGAATATCCGTTATAAAAAAAAAATCGTAATGTTGTAATAAAATAAACATAAAATGCAAGCGAACTGAACCGATATCAACTGAACAACATATATAGGTACCATATCAATATGTGTATTTTTTTTTTCGATCGATGTAATGCTTTCTCTTTCAATTACTATATCGAGTGCAGGTACTGTAACGAATCAAATTGGTACCAACTTAATCCCTGCCGCGAAGCGCGGGGGAATATCACTAGTTTCTATTGTTTTAAAAGCTGCTTCGGGTAAAGTGATCAAACATGAGAAAACATGTCTTGACAACCAGCACGTGTTTATCCCATTTGCTTTTGATACTTTTGGTTTTCTGGCGTTAGAGACTGTGGACCTACTTAGTCGAGTTTAAAGAGTCATGCATAGTAATGTTATGACCTCGAGATCTATAGACATAGTTTTTAAAATACTTAGTTTTGCTATTCAAAAAGTGGTAGCGGCGCAACTTGTTGCCCGTTTACCAACTATGTCGATGTAACTTCATAACACGAAAAATAATTGATATATAACGTTTATTAAACCTACTCTTAAATCTGGAATGATGTCCACTATAAAAGTAGAATTCATATTTACTACACTTTTTGATACCATCAAACTAAAAATCACCGATGATTGTTTTGTTTGTATGATACACTAGTAATTTAAATATAGACTAATGATAAAGAATCCTCCCTGTAGGCACGAACCAAGAATATACTGAGAACAACTTAACCTATTATTAAGTATATTAAAACAAAACAATTTTATGTTACATAGCATAAACTTAAGCCTTTTATTGACATGTGATAAACCATTACTTCACCTCGGTTTAAGAGGAAAAACTATTTTGCTTTAATTCCTCTTTTTATCTGAATGACCATCCTTTTTTACTTTTGGTCAACATTGTATAATAAATATTTTATTTACCCTTAAAACTTTATAAGATGCTATTAGCGCTCATATATTCGTATATTTTCTTAGAAATAATGTTAATGTAGAAACAAAGATCTATACACTATGTTCTTAATCTATTGAACCACTTGGGAACTCTTTTTCTCTTAGACCACCCGTAATGGATGTTTGTTTTTCAAAATCCATCACCAAACACGCCCAATCTCCACCCCCTCGGCATTATTAAGCGTTTTTTTTCGAAAAAAATTTGGAGTAACGTGGTTTAAAACACGTCAAATTTGTGCATTGGGTCAAGAGTTTACCGTTACAAACGGTAACATTCTTTAATGTTTTATTTTTATTTTTTATTCCCATTTAATTGTATAAAAACCCCACTTGATATCCAACTTTATATAAAAAAAAAAACCCCACTCTCAATCAAACTTTCTCTCTACTTCTTTCACATTTTATAAACTTATTAACCATGAATCCATTCTGACCCCCTTTTGGTGTTCCGTCAAGACTCGTGAACCAGAATACCACCCAACCGCAACAAAACTTTAACCTTCAAGACATGGACCCGAACATGTTATCGTACGCGGCTTACTTGAGCGGCTCTACTCCTTACATGCCACACACTTACGGCTTTGCCCAACCCGACGCCTATAACAACCCTCCTAAAATATTTCCGACACTCCTAAAATATTTAGAATATCCCTATACGTCCTAAAATACCCGTATACGTATAAAGGCCTTATATACCGTTAATTTCATAAAATTAAAATAAAAACAAAATCCTTGTGGCGCTCGCGGCCCGCGAAGACATTGTCTTCGGGTTACGCGGGGCGCGACAGCTCAAGACCAGGACGCACCTGGTGACGCCACGTGGCACAACGCGTGCGAAGGCTAGGGATCCGACTCAGCCAAGCTAGGCCCTACATACCCTATGTCGCGGGCCGCAAAGACCCTTGTGGTCTTGTTCGCGGGGCGCGAGGAACTCGAAATCAGCTCTTATAAATTGGGAGCATCGACAATTCATTTCCGATGTTCAAAACTCGAAATTCTCTCTCAATTTCTGAATAGTAGACATAATATTCTGGCATAATACCCCCTAATTAGCGAAGCTCTGCCTCGTTGTAAGTATTTTAACCCCCGGTTACGTATTAGATACGCTGCCCGATTGATCTAGTGCTCCGTAACGGCTGTCGAGGCTCTGCCCGACGTAGTCGTTGGAGTTCTGTCTCGGGGAGGGATAACTAATGTAAATTGGGTTATTATACTAACGCGTGTGCATTGTTTAATTAATAGATTATACTCAGGAAGTCACAAAGGAAAAACCTAAAGTAGCAATGTGAGTGATCTCCTTTTTGTGTAAACCTTTTTATAGAAACTGTTTTTACAAAACCTCAATTGTTTTAAATTATATAACAGTGATTGAGTATTTGTAATTCTACAATTATCGTCGGTATGTTGGGGTTTTGTATACAAAATTTGTTACTACAAGTGAGTAGTAACATGACCACAAGTCGGGTTGACAGTACCGTGGGTGGTAATTAAAGTAAGAATTGGAAACAAATATAATTGCGAGATTGCCCTCAATACTGTAAAATAATAAAACCTGTCTTGATTAAATTGAGATTCACTCACCAGTATTTCCCACTAACAAATGTTTTTAAAACGCATTTCAGGTAACAAAATGTGAAAGCCAAATAGAAGCCAGCTGGACAGCACTGAAGGCTTGGAAAATGTGGCTATAAAAGTTACCCAAATAAAGAAGATGTTTTATTTAAATAAAATAGGGTTTATCCCTATAAACATGTTTGTAACAGAAACTTAGGTTTGTCCCATATCTTTATTAGTATGAAAATGTGGTATTTTACTCTGATAAAATATTTCCTAACTACGATCCTGATGTAATTTCCGCT
This sequence comes from Helianthus tuberosus, assembly GCA_030545235.1. Classification (NCBI taxonomy): domain Eukaryota; kingdom Viridiplantae; phylum Streptophyta; class Magnoliopsida; order Asterales; family Asteraceae; genus Helianthus; species Helianthus tuberosus. The sequence continues at coordinate 8,505,463 of CM060428.1, read as the reverse complement.
GCCAAAAATGATAAACACTGATACCACTAAATCTGAGCTTCCCAAGAGATAGGGGCCGTGGGTTGGGACAGCGCCTCGCAACCATCCCAACAACAACCTGAACCCGAGGTGGATATCGTGCCGGAGACGCAACCCGAACCAGAGCGAGAGACATCCAAACGCGGTAAAAGGTCGCATAAAAAGAAGGACCCGAACCAACCTCGTCGTAAGCACACTTACGTTATTTGGACGAAGGACGAGGAATACATGTTGGTTCGGGCGTAGATCGATGTTTCGGAGGACCCCGATGTTGGTAAGTGTTATTTTTTTTACTTATCTTTTTTTTTCTACACGTCGATTTTTTTTAATGTACAACTTATTTTTTTTTTTACTTTTTGTAGCAAACTTTCAAACCGGTCCAGAATTTTGGAATAGGATTCGTGAGCTTTTTTATAGCACGTGGGGTGTCACACCCCAACCGATAGCGGAAACATCGGGATGAGACGAAAACAAGATTGCAAGAGACTTCATAACACTATGTGACAATATAATTTAAATCCAATTTCATTTCAAGACTAAAATGTCATATAAAGATCAAACAAAAGACAACATTGTTTCAACAATACATCAAAATAACAAAATTAATCTAGCTGTGTATCTAAGTCCACCTAAATTGCATTCTTCATAGCATCATCGAGTCTATCAACCTGCAACATGTACTAAAATAATCAACAAAAAGTTGGCGAGTATACAAGTTTCATTAGATAGCATAATATAGAATAAAAGTGCTCATATCCAACATGATTCATAATATGCGAATACTAGTATGCTAAAATGGTATACAATATGTTCAAACCCAGGTATACAACGCGTTAAAATAGCCTATCCCAATAGAGTAGCGGGAGGTAACAAGTTTAACTTAACAATACCCCAAGACTAATGGGCGGTGCGTTAATCCTATAGCGCTATAATTATTAAGGTAGGCTAGCAAATTTAATGAGCATATATCGACCAAATATTTTACATAGCATACGAGAATAACAAGCATCACATATAGTTTCATGTTAAGCATGGATAGAGTTTAAAATAGTTTCATATGAAGTGTGATTTTGTATAACATACATGTTGCATCCCAAAGTGTTTAAAGAATAAAATGGATCGAGTATACTCATGGTTTTGCAAGCTTTCCTACTTGATATCCCGCGAGTGTTGGTTGTTTAGTTTGGAGCACCTTTTCCTTCTACACAAAGGAACATAGATGTATGAGTTTGGGGAATAACAGAAGATTATAGATTACAGTTTGGTTGAACACGCGTGGTCGGCTCGGCATATTCCAAACGAGGGAGAGCAAGAATCGGATGACGAGGAAGACGAAGATGACGGGAATGGCAAAAGCGAAGACGAGAATTAATAAAATATTATTAGTTTTAAAAATATTATGTGTATTTGTTTTATTATTTATGTAATTTTTATTTAACTAGGGTTAAGATCCGCCCGCGTTGCGGCGCGGGTACATCATAAACATTGAATGGATCAGTCCAAACGTTATGAAAACACACATTTCGACGTATCCAGTTGAACTCAGTGTAACCTATATAAGCATTGTCATTGGATCAAACATAAAGTAAATGGAATTTATATCGAACAATAACTTGAATTTATACGAAAACGTACATAAAAATATGCACGTAAAAATGGTGTCTTTAAACGAAAACGTATTATATTTGACCTGAGTCGTCTATAAAAAAAATTTACGTCGGAATGTAGAAGAAATCATATTTATACATACCCGTACATAAACTATGCACGTAAAAAATAGTTTTTAAGTAAAGGAAGTATAGGGGTAAACCGAAACAAAATATTAGTAAAAAATTTAATAGGTTAAAAACGTTCGTAAAACCGTGTCAAGTAGCACCAATGCCACAACGACATCGATTCTCAACATCGTAAAAATAAAATAGATAAAATGGTAAAAATTACACTGAACGAAAAGGAGACTAAAATCGTTGAACCACGCACACCCGTTACAGTGTGTTAATGCGAAGAAATTAATCAGAAACGTAAAACGTAGAAAATAATAACTTAGTCGATCCAGGACCCGCCCGTTGCGGCGAAGTTTTCAAAAGGGAAAAAATGGACGCGTTGCGACGGGTCTATCAAATATGGAAAAATAGAGCAAAAACGTTTGTCACACCCGATATTTCCACGTATTACCGGTGGGCCCGGCGGGGAGTATCGTGACGTAGTTGATATCGTCATTGTCAAATGTATACAGTTTAATGCACAGCGGAAGTCTTGGATGAAAAATGATATTACAAACCGAATTTAAAAGTATAATTAAATATTATACATACGGTTGTATATGGATCCACATGCGGATCTTAAAACAGAAAAATATAAATATTGTTCAACAGACTTTAGACGTTAGAACTTGCAAGATTCCTTATTAACGCCCCGAGCTCCCAGCCAATTACGTACGGTACCTGTCACTTAGTCTTTTTGGAAAATACGTCAGTTTACACTGGTAAATACAATTAACCGACTCTTTTGAAAACATTTATGAAAATTGGTTTAAATACACAAGGCACAAACATTTTATAACTTGGGACAATTATATTAATAACAATTTTGTATCAGATTTACATGTTTGTCCAACATTTAGGGCCGGTATGAAAGCCGAACAAGATTAATCGACACACCACAAATATAAACTCACAAGAAGTTTCCTCACGAGTGAGTATATCTTTTACATACGCAACAGACAGGTGTATGCCTACACCCCGTACTTAAGTCGTGGCCATTTACGCTTTTTAAATGAGCCAAGGATATCCAGGACATGGTCGTTAACCCCAATGTTATTTGTTATCAAGCAACACTGATTAAAACGGGATTATACAATTTAAAAATATTCGAATAAAAGGTTTCTACACCCGACCAAGCAGTAATAATTTACCGTATCCCAAGCCCGTATCAGGGAAAATAAGTTAAAAGTATTTACCTGAGCTAAATGTAATTTATGCTCAGTCGTATATTCTAATCAGCAAGTGCAAGTACTCTACCGGGGCTCTCAATCTGGAACGAAGGTTTTATTAACCTATTAGATTCCTAACGGGTCTTTATTTAAGTTGTAATTTAGACCGGTTAGTTTTAAAGAAAGGTTTACGGTACGAAACGCTAGATTAAGCGGTGACCGGATTGGAATGTGATTTAGACCCGACAAGTATGAAGACTTGTATATAATGGGTAAACTAAATACATTCTGGATCTTGAAGTAAAAATGATAAGGTTTGACCCGTTTCGGCTAATTTATGCAAACTAGTTACATAAACCGTACCGAACGCGTATATGCACAACGGGTAACCGGATGAGTCATGAAAAGTTCCATAAGTTATTATGCTTGAAATATGTTGTGATATCAGTAGGATATCTTCCATTATGCCCAAAACGAATTTAAAACCAAATTAAGCCCCGTAAGGGTATTTTGGTCATTTTATAGTTTATAAAAGAGGTTAAATAATAAACTGAGGTTCCGGTCTAAATTATTCAGTAAAAATATTTATTTTATCAAGTTACATCAGTAAGAAATCATACATATGTGAAATTTATCTTATATGGCCAAACTATGCACCGCAAGGGCATTTTGGTCATTTCACATATGCTTTTAAGGTCAAATTTGAAAATCTGAGTTCAAGACTTATACTTACTGTTAAAGTATAAAAATTTATTTTTAAAATCAGTAGGTAACAAGTCTTAGTTGCTAAATATGGTTTTAAACCATACTATGCGCCTAATTTGCATGAAAGTCGATATTTGACGATATTTGATATGTTTAAGGAAATATGAGAATTTGATCAATCTTAACTGCTTAAAATATTTTATTTAATATATAAAATCAGTAGGAAAAGGTTTGGCATCAAAATGATATGTAAAACTCATTTTATTAACAAAAAGGGCATTATCGTCAATTACCGAATTTATACTAGAACTCTATGTTATGGTCAGTTTAAAAATTAAAATTTTTTTCCAAAAATCCTTAAATATTATATCCTAATAGTAGGTAGCAAGTTGGATGCCAAAAATTGGGTTTAAATATGATTTATGCTAAAATGGTAATTTAATTAATAAAACGCTTTTGTTTTACGATATCTTGCATAACTTTCATTTTAGACCAGAAACGGATGTCAAATTTTTAGGCCATACTTATATATCAGTAATAAAGATTTTTTTCCACTCACATTTCCAAAAATTTCGTTTTTATATCAAAAGGGCATAATGGTCAACGTTTAAGCATTTAACGGAAACATCCAATGCACTAAGATTTCTATGGAACCATGTTGTATAACCTCAGAGGGTTATACTAACCTATAATATGGTCCTAAAGGAACCCTAAGGAATAACTAAACTAAGCTAAATTAGGTCAGAACTGAAAGTCAAAGCAAAAGTCTACTTTTGCGACTTTCGGTTGCGAACCGAGCCTAAACTCGGAATTGTCGGGTTGAACATCCTTAATCATGTTCTTATATTATTTACCAAGTTATTTAAATGTTAAAACATGTTCCATAACTTCTGCATTATCAGTTATGAATTATTTTGTAAAAACTAACTCGTTTGACTTTTTGTTAAATAGTTTGACCCGACAATTGACCAAGTAAATGTGATAATTAGGAGGTGCCCTTTTAAGGGTTTAACACCTACATAATTACCAACATAAAGCCATTTTCAATTCAAATAATGGCTGGACCATTAGTGATTAATCACAAAGTCAAAGCGTAATTACGCTATCTTTGACTTTCGGTCATTAAGCTAATGAAAACTTAACTAAGGAAGCTAAGACCACTTACAATGGTCCTTAGCATGAATATTGAACTAGAGAAAGCTTCCTAGAAGTCCAGGATGCTCCAGAGATCAAGTGAGAGTAAAAACTTGAAGTGTGCAAGAACAAGTGTTGCAACCAAGGCCCTTTATATAGGAATTTAAGACTCCCAAGATCAATCCAGCTGTTCCTATGAGTAACCAGATGATCCCAAGTGTCCCTAGGGCAGTAAAAACACAGTTGCCCAGTCCCTAGTATAAAAAACAACCATGCAATGGCGGTGGAACAGGCTGCAACATGCAGCTGCGCAGGGAACTGTCGCTGGTGACTCTGTCGCGGCCCTCGTAGACATTAGAGGAAGTCTACGCGGCCTGCGAGAACCTGTAAATCTGGTAAAAAGTTTCCAAACTTTGCATTTTTAGTCCCTGGTCCATTTTAAGTTTAAATAACTTCCTTTTATTGCACATTTGACCCCCATAGTTAACTTTTAAGAGTTTTGGGTCGGAAAACAAACACCGTTAAGCTCTCGGTTAGTTATGAGATCACCTGAGATGTACTTATGTGCATAGAAACTCCACGAAATCATCATCCGATATATATGAGAGTATAGTGAAGTATTACAAAGTCTCGGGATCGATAGAAGGTCACTCATAGGTGAGAATTAACATGTTGACACGTTTAACCCTTGTGCTTTGTAAACTTTTGATCTTTAAGCATGAACGGCTTTCCACGTTCGATAATTTATTTATGAAGGAATACGAACATCGTGTGAGGTTATTCAGAGGCACAAGTTTGGCATGTTAACACTTTTGGTCCTTCCACATACATTTTTACATCGTTTGACAACTTTGTAGTCCTTCAAGTTATCCTTTTAACATTGTCTGGGTTTACAACACGTGTCACCACATGCATTGGACTTGAATTTGCGAGGTGTTATATCCTCACCCCCTTAAAAGAAATCTCGACCTCGAGATTTACTGAAATAATTGAGGGTATTTCTATTTCATCGTGGATTCAACTTCCCATGTATATTATGGGCCTCTACGGGCATCCCATTTTACCTTCACAATCGGCACATTCTTTCTTTAAAGCTTCTTAACCTGTCGATCTTCGATCGACAAGGGTTTTTCAACGAATTTTAAGCTTTTGTCAATTTGCACGTCCTTATGTGACATTGTTAGCGATTCATCGGCTAGACATTTCTTTAAATTGCAAATGTGGAATACATTGTGAATTCCACTAAGCTCTTCTGGTAGATTCAGTTTGTAGGCTGCAGTTCCGACACATTCGATGATCTTGAATGGTCGTATGTACCTTGGGCTTAGCTTGCCCTTTTTGCCAAAACGCATCACCCCTTTCCAGGGTGATACCTTGAGTAACACTTTATCACCAACTTCAAACTTTAGAGGTTTGCGCCTCTTATCAGCATAACTCTTCTGCCTATCCCTGGCAGCTCTGAGACGATCACGGATTTGTACAATCTTATCCGTCGTCTCGAGGACTATATCAGGTCCTGATAGTTGGGTTTCCCCAACTTCCGCCCAACAAACTGGCGTTCTGCACTTTCTTCCATACAAGGCCTCAAAAGGCGCGGCTTGGATACTCGAATGATAGCTATTATTGTATGAAAATTCAATCAAAGGAAGATGGTCATCCCAACTTCCACCCAAGCATGTCTTCCAAGGTTTGAATCGTACGCTCACTTTGCCCATCCGTCTGAGGATGATAAGCAGTACTAAAATTCAAACGAGTGCCTAAGGATTGCTGAAAGCTTTTCTAAAAATGTGATGTATATCTTGTATCCCTATCAGAGATAATAGATACGGGCACTCCATGGAGAGATACAATCTCATCCACATATAGCTGGGCTAGTTTGTCAGAGCTGTGCATCTCCTTTATGGGTATAAAATGAGCTGACTTCGTCAGTCTGTCGACTATAACCCATATTGTATCATTCCCACGTTTTGTCCTTGGTAACTTAGTGATAAAATCCATAGTTACCATTTCTCACTTCCATGTGGGAAGTTCAGGCTGTTGTAGTAAACCTGACGGCTTTTGATGCTCAGCTTTAACCTGTGCGCACATCAGACATTTTGCCACATAAGTGGCTATAGATTTCTTCAAACCTATCCACCAATAATTTTCTTTCAAATCCTGGTACATCTTATTACTGCCTGGATGGACTGAATATTTTGAACTATGAGTTTCTTGGAGAATCACATCTCTAAGTCCTCCATGGATCGAGACCCAGATTCTACCATTTAATCTAAGGATTCCATCCTTGCCATAAGTCAATTGATCAGCAGTTACGCCTAACTTTTCATTCGGAAAGTTAGTTTCCAATACGGCTTCCTTCTGTGCTGCTAACAGTTTTTCATTCAAGCTGTTCCTTAGTTCAATGCTCTTAGCATTGATTCGTATAGGTTTTACCCTTTCCTTTCGGCTCAAAGCATCAGCAACAACATTTGTCTTGCCTGTATGGTAGCGAATCTCGCAATCGTAATCATTCAATGTCTCCATCCAACGACGCTGCCTCATGTTAAGATCCTTTTGATTAAATAAGTGCTAAAGGCTTTTATGATCCGACTAAATTATACACTTGGCTCCATAAAGATAATGCCTCCAAAGTTTTAGTGCAAATACAACGGCACCCAATTCCAAATCATGGGTGGTGTAGTTCTTTTCGTGCACCTTCAGTTGACGTGAAGCATAGGCAATACCTTGCCTTTCTGCATAAGCACACAACCCATACCGGTGTGTGATGCGTCGCAGTACACAACAAAGTCTTCAATCCCTTTTGGCAATGTTAACACAGGAGCATTGCTTAATTTCTGCTTAAGAATCTCTAAAGATTCTTGTTGCTTGGGACCCCAGTCAAACTTGACATTCTTGCGCGTTAATGAAGTTAGAGGTGCGGCAATCCTAGAAAAGTTTTCAATAAAACGCCTGTAGTATCCTGCTAGACCTAAGAAGCTGCGAATCTATGTAGGTGTTTTAGGTTCTTGCCAGTTCATAATCGCTTCTATCTTATCGGGATCCACCTGGATACCACGCTCACTCACTACATGTCTAAGAAATTGGACTTCACGGAGCCAGAATTCACATTTAGAGAACTTCGCGTAGAGCTTCTCTTGTTGCAGAAGTTTAAGAATACACCGGAGATGCTTTTCATGATCGGCTTGACTCTTTGAATAAATAAGTATATCATCAATGAAGACGATGACAAACTTGTCTAGATACGGCTTGCAAACACGATTCATGAGATCCATGAACGCTGCAGGTGCATTAGTGAGCCCGAAAGGCATCACTAAGAACTCATAGTGGCCATAGCGTGTTCTGAATGCAGTCTTGTGCACGTCTTCAGATCTGACCTTCAACTGATGGTAACCTGATCTCAAATCGATTTTTGAAAAGTAACTTGTTCCATGAAGCTGATCGAACAAATCGTCGATCCTGGGCAATGGATATCTGTTCTTGATTGTAACTTTGTTCAGCTCATGGTAATCGATGCATAGACGCATCGAGCCATCTTTCTTTTTCACAAATAGAATGGGCGCTCCCCTAGGAGATGAGCTGGGTTGAATAAATCCTTTCTCCAACAAATCATCCAATTGTGTTCTTAATTCTTTCATTTCGGTCGGTGCCAGACGATAAGGAGCTCGAGCTACAGGGGCTGCTCCTGGAATAATATCGATCTTGAATTCCACTTGCCTGTCTGGAGGCAAACCAGGTAGTTCTTCAGGGAATACGTCTGGATATTTAGAAATAACAGGGATGTCTTCGATCTTGGGTTTCAGCTCATCTATGGTCACCTGTGCCATGTAAATGACACAACCTTTCTTTAAACACTTTGATGCCTTAAGCATAGACACTTGCTTAGGCAATCCGTACTGCGTATCTCCTTGAATAGTAAGTGGCTCACCATAAGGGGTCTTGATAACCACTTACTTCTTATCACATACAATTTGGGCTTGGTTATGAGATAACCAATCCATACCTATCACTATATCAAATCCTGCCAATTTCAATGGATATGAAACATCCATCTAATATTGTTGAAGCAGTCTCTATGGTACCGTCAGCCAATTCTACTTCATACTTTATGCTTAGAGTCTTAACAGGCAGATTTAATAATTTACAAAATTTATTGTCCACAAAGGACTTATCTGCACCAGAATCAAACAACACTCTAGCATAAACATCATTGATGAGGAAAGTACCTGTTATAACATTGTCGTTCTGTACCTCCTCTTGAGCATTCATTTGGAAGACTCGAGCGTTGGTCTTCTTGGCCTCTTCAGGCTTCTTAGCAAATTTTGGGCAATTGGTTTTGATATGCCCTTTCTCGTTACAGTTGTAACAAGTCGTGTTTTTCAAATCCTTGCATTCTAAAGTCTTGTGACCCTTGGTCTTGCAAATCCCACAAAGTTTAGCATGTGGGTCGATAGTACATTTTCCAGAGTGACGTTTTCTGCAGTTCCTGCACTTGGGTCTGTTATCAGACTGACTCGAATTTTTCTTGTACTCGGAACCTTTCTTATGATCAAAATTTCCCTTTTTCTTCTTGTCAAAATGATGAGAGGTCTCCTCTTCTCTTTTCCTCTTTCCCTCATCAGAAGTCTTAATAGACTTATTCCTGATTGCATCTAAAGTGAGGGATAAGGATAAGTCCACCACGGACCTATAAGTGGTAGGCCTAGATGCTTTAACATTTCCTTTTATTTCTGGTGCTAGGCCTCCAATGAAATGCGCTATTCGCTTTGGTTCCGTTGTGACCAAATAGGGAACCAAACGGGACATGGTATTGAAACTCGTCACATATGCTTGACAATCTAAATTCTTCATGACCAGAGTCAAGAAGTCTGTTTCAATCTTTTCTACCTCATGCTGAGGACATAAATTTTCCTTGATCAGTTCAACAAATTGCTCCCAAGACAAGTTATACAATGGAATCTTTCCAGTGGCTTGGATTAACGACCTCCACCAAGCCAGGGCTTCCCCTTTAAATGATTGTGAAACAAACTTCACAATATCCTGTTCCGCACAACCACTGATATCTACTACAGTATCCATTTCATCAAGCCATGTCATACAGTCAATGGCTCCTTTTTCTCCTGTACAGTCCCTTGGTTTGCAAGAGACGAAGTATTTGTAAGAGCAAGTCTTGACACGTGGCTCCTGATTAAGCACAATTTGCTTGGATGGCTGACTTTTCTTGTTTGACGAGTGTTGTGAATCGTCTTTCTTTGATTCGTGAGTTTTAGAAGGGGGCTTACTATGAGCCACAGATAGAGTCTTTGAGCGAGTATTAATTGGTTCTTTGAATTGTCGGTCAATGGCTCTGGTGACAGCATTGTCTATCATTTCTTGTAGGTCTGCACCCGTTACATTCATTCGGGTGTTATCATTTCTCTCTCTTGGATGATTGTTAACCTCTTCTGATTCAGACATGTTGAAGCTTGATTTCTATATAACAGTTGACAATAATTTTGTTTAGAGGTCTATTATGGAATCATCATTTTCGATGCTTCATTAACCATGGTATAAATAGACCATATCGGGTTAATTTGATAATCAGATTTATTTTAATCTTTTCATTATAGTTAATCCAGCTATAAACTATTAAGGATATTAAAATGGCACAAAAGGCCTTGTCACAAGGACAGTTTTGGGTTTATGAGCCATGATCTTATAGGATCGAGGCTTTAAGGTTTTGAACATAGTTCATTACCTTTCTTGACAGGGAGTTATAGACTACCACTATCTTTTGTCTTTTAGGACAATAGGTATAGCCCGTAGGCACTTCATCACTAATGGATGTTTATAATATGATCATCTTTTTGGATGATATAAGTCATGATTTCTAGATCATTGACTGAATAAGGAATTGGAAGAATCCAATAATAGAATGACTAGTGTGATTTTCTCGAACCACTTTCGTCAAGAGTGCTAACACGTTCTTAGGTGTTAACAAGGATTTATTTTTCTTAAAAAGGATTTACCATCATGGCCATGTCTTAAAATGACATATAGGCTAGGTTTTTACCTTTAAGACTTTAATTTGAGATTTAATGGCAGATCAATTATAAAATGATATTTTGATTTGGTTTTATATGATGTATTTGTACACATAATGACAAATAAATTTTTAAAATGAAACATTCCATAAATTGAAAGAAGTACAATAATTGCCCTAAACGGGACTTTAATGAAATAACATTGTCCACACAGGGACCAAATACATAAATAAGATGTCCACGCAGGGACCTAATTGAAATTTAAGAATTTCAAAACAATAAATAGGATTTTTAATAATCCCTCTTCTTCTTCTTCCCCTTTATAAGGTTTGCCAAACCCTTCAGTAGACCGTGGCGGCTCCTACGCTCCTCGTCTACCTGTCGTTCCACCTGGTTCAACCTCTGAAGGATTTCTTGTTGTTACGGTGGTTGAATCTGTGGCAGATGCGGCGGCTGCTGCTGCTGCTGAGGTTGAGGAGGTGGTGGGTATTGATACCCATATGTAGGGTACCCAGTTGGGTACGTAGCTGAATAGGGTCCAGGGTAGAGAGCATTGTAATTTGCCGCTTCAAGGTACGGGTCAACGGCAGGGGCATTGTTGTAATTATAACCCGAGTAAGCTTGCGGCTCAAACGGGTTGTACCCGGCTGCACCTGGGTACGATGGGATTGGGTTATCATAACCCATGTGTGGTGCTGGTGCGACTGGTGCAGAGTCGACTTTAGAAACTGGATTTGAAGGCCCACCCATTTGTGGGTCTTCATACAGCGGCGGGTAGTTGCTGTTGCTGGAGTGTTGGGGAGTGTTGAAGTTAAAACCCCCACGCACAGACATTCGTGCACCTCTTCTTCGCCTCGGTGGTTCTGGAGGCAGTTGCTGTTCTAGCGGTGGCGTGACCGCCTCAAAATGTGGGTCCTCAGAGGGGACCTGTTGGTGTGGTGGTGAGTAGCGGTGAGGGGGAGTATACTCCCACTTGTATGTGGCCCATCTTTCAGCAAAAATATCTGGGCCCCTGAAAGGCGAACCATGAAAGGATGATCCGCTCGAAATCTCAATGGGATGCGTGGGCGTCCCAGATGGTGGCATTTCTGGATCTGGATCTTCGTCCACATCCATATCCTGCATCTCAGGATAGTGGTCAGCCGGTCCCAAAGGGTTTGGACCCTCTGGTTCTTGTACCTGGTTCATCGGGTTGAACCGGCTTTGGAAATAGGGAGTTGGGTTCTGGAAAGAACCGTGAGAACTCGAACGCTGCAACGGAATAAAAGAATGATGCGAATCATGGGGCTCTTCGTCTTGTTGTGGCCCTAACGCATGGTGGTAGGATGGTGAGGAACTAAGTGAGACTGAGCGTCTCGCAGGCTCCAAGTAAGTTCTCCAGTCTTCGTGAGGACTAGTGTAAGGACCTTCAAAAATGTCCCAAAATGACCCATAAGTAAAAACCCGGACCCCTGAAACCCTAACGTGCATGGAAAACTAAGAAATCAAGGTTTTTGGGTTTCAGGCGGGCCGCGTAAGCCATAAGAGAAGCTTACGCGGGCCGCGTCAAAGTGTCGTTGACTTGATAAGCATTCCAAGGCCACGTGGCGTACACGTGGCATCACTACTGATGACACGCTAGCCCTAGTCTACGACTAGGGTTCCTCGCGGGCCGCGTAAAGATTAAGAGGGGGCTTACGCAGGCCGCGTAAACCCCAATTTTCTGCTATAAATAGATTCGACCATGAGCTTTCATTCTGTGTTGAAAATTTTAAACAAAATCGAAGTTCTACTGCTCGAATTTCACTTTCAAAATAGAAAGGCGCTGCTACGATACAGGGTATTAACTCGATCGCTGCTACGATTCAATGTCCGATCGATTGAAACTATCCGATGGATGTTTAAGTGCCGCCCAAATTAGGGCTATACTTTGTCATTCGTCTTGAATTCGATGGATGTTTAAGTGTTGCACTTTGTCATTCGTTGTGAGGGTTTTAATCTCGTGAGTTATCGTAAATGCTGTATTAGTTACTGACCTAGTTCGTGTGCATTGTTATTTAAATTAGGTTACAAGGCTAATCAGTAGGCTAAACTCTGCCCGTTTAAACTTGCAATGTGAGTCATTCTCTTTTATCAAATTTGTTTTACAATACTCCAATTATTTTCAAAAGTTATAATTACAGGGATTAAGTCGTGGTTATCTTGAATCACTGGCTAGTGGGGTATTGTGCACATTACTAATTTCTCACGGTTAGGCTAATAAATCCTAACAGTGATAATCATCACTACTTGGGTGAAAGGACCCAATAATGGTATGACCATCGTCACCAGGAGGTGACACGACGCCAGATAAAAATAAGATAGAAGCCATTGTAATCGCTCTTATGCTGTAAATTTATAACTAATGTGACGTTTTGTTTAACTTGAATGACTCGCCAGTATTTCCCCGCTGATAAAATATTTTTAAAACATGTTTCAGGCGATCTGCTGTGAATCAAGGAAAACGTGCTACGGAGCACTAACAACCTTGAAGGGGTGGCTCAATAAAATGAATAAACATGTTTTGTAAACCAGGGAATTTCCTTGTGAAATTCCTCTATAGTAAATTACGGGGTTTGTCCCAAATTATATAATAAAATAATCGGGCATTTTCAAGTTTAAAAGATCCTGTAAATCTTCCGCTGTCAACTCAATTAAGAGATACCACGGGATTTCTGTCCCGCGGCTCCTGGACCGGGTAAAACCGAGACGGGGGCCGTGACAGAAAAAGGTGGTATCAGAGCCATGCCACTGATTCAAGCCAAAGAAGTGTTCTGCTGACACTTAAGTTTTAAATTCTGTGTTAGGAAATAATTTATGTGAGTATGTGCTTTATGTTACAGTATGGGTAAGCAAAGAATTTCGGACATCTATCGTCAATTAGATAGTTCCTCAAAAGATAAGGGAACCTTATTTCAAACCAATTCCTCAAGATACTCAGCATATACTGAGGAAGGAATATTTATTCGTAAGGCACAGTTTGAGAAATCACTTACCCCTCATAAAAGAAGTTGGATTATTAGAAAAAGTCAAGAGAAAATAAAGAAGTTACAACCAAAAGGATTGATGGTTGATAAGGAAACTCGAGAAATAGGCACTAACCCACCATGGGAAGATGAATTAGACAAACATTGGGAAAATCTCTACATGTTAGCCACTACAGCAGTAAATGCTAACCTATAGTCAAATCACCAAACCAGTACCAGCACCTATGCCACATACGAGCCAGAAACTTTAAAAAGAACTTTATCCATTAGATAACCACTAGTATATTTCGAATTTCAGTTGTAATAAATATATATCGCAATATTTCGTTTTAATCAAATGGTTTGTATTTAATTTTCTGATTGCCATTTTGTGATTCTGTGAAAATTTAATCTACCAAATTTTAACTTAGAATTTTGTATGTTTTTCCATATCTGCTAAACAGCATGAATGAGTTGTCTGAAGCTCTTCAGAATCTCAATCTCTATTATGTTAATGTGGAAGTTTCTAGAGACTATACTTGTTATTGTGCCGACATGGATGAACCTATGGAATTGCAAGCCCAACCTACGAAAAAACCTAAACCCAAGAAAAGAAGAAGACTTGTAGGATGGAGGCGTGTGCGTAGGAAGAGGCCAGCAACACGGAAAGTTATAAAGACTGAGAATCCAATGGATAAAGGCAAGGGAATAGAGATCGGAGAAAGTTCCAGGCAAGACCAGGAAATGCCATCCTGGGAAGAGCTGGATCATAAACTAGCACTTAGTAACATCATCGGACCTGCCGATGAAAACCTCTTTAATTACCCAGCGGAAGCCCAACTTCCAGTTGATCTAGAGCCTGAGATCCCAGATCCTATTATCCACACCTAACCGCTACCAGCAGAGTTAGAAGAATGGTGGACCACTGATTGGCAGTTTCAAAATCTCCTGAATAACCCTAATACCTTTTTCCCTCAGTTTGACCCTGAGCCTCCACTACACCCACCTATGAGCTCTGAAAATTTGGCTGAACTCCGTCATTATGGCGAGGAGCTAATAGATATGCAGGAAACGGTATTAGGGATGTGGGAGAAAGAATCACCTGGAAATACGACGAGAGGGAGCATCGTTTTTGAAATGCCAGCTGACTGTGGTTGTGTGGTTGTGGGAGTATGTGTTTAATAATAATATAATCATATAAAATAACTTAAAAATAAAACTTTTGTAAGATAACCAGTGTGTACGGATGCCTATTATATATAAAATATCGAACGTCGAAAAATCGACAATTTTGGCTATACGTGTTGACATGATTATGTGCGATTGTTTTATTGTTAATTCTTTTATGCTAATCACTTATATAAATTAATTACCAGATGGCACATGCTGGTAATGAACCCGTTAATGAAGTGAATCAATCTGAGCAAAACAATGAAGATCAATTTCTAAATAGGCAAGATATCGAGAATATCGTTGCTCAAGGAATAGCCATTGCTATTCCAGCAATTCTTGCTGCTGCCCGAAATCCAGTTGAACTTCAACCGATTATTCCTAGCAAACGTACTCATGAAGAAAACTTTAGTAATAGTGTAAACGGAGGCATCAACAACAACAATAACTATAATAATGATAGGATGCAAGCCCCAATTCTCAAAAGAATGAAAGTTGCAACGCCTGGTTGCACTTATAAGGAATTCCTTGCCTATAAACCTGTTGAGTTCGCAGGCAATGAAGGGGCGACTGCGGCACTGTGTTGGTTAGAGAAAACCGAAGCAGTAATTAAAATAAGTAAATGTGCCGAGGAAGACAAGGTCATGTACGCGTCGCATCTTTTTAAAGAAGGGGCGCTAGAATGGTGGAATACGGTACTTCAAGCTAAAGGAAGTAATGTGGCCTATGCCATGAGTTGGGAAGAATTTAAGCGGCTAGTAGAAAGAAAATTCTGTCCCGAATATGAGAAAGAACAAATGGCGAATAAATTCTTGAACCACCGGATGGTGGATATAGACTATCGAGGGTATACTTCGACATTCTTCGAGTATGCGAGAGTGGTATCAACCCTGGCTTCACCAGAACCGGTGCTTATTTCTCGCTATATTTGGGGATTGATTGGCGAAATTCGAGATATCGTCAAAGCTGCGAGACCCCGCACTATTGACGATGCCGTAGAATTAGCCAACACTTTAACAGACGGGCTGGTACGTACGCGAGAAGAAAACCGGAAGAAGGAAGTGGCTCAAAAGATTACCCAAGAATTCCGTATGGGTAACAGAAATAATTTTAAGAAAAAGGGAACTGGGCAATCTTCCACTGTTCCATTTTGCAATACCTGCAAAAGAAAGCATTTTGGTAGATGCAAAGGGTATTGCAATTTCTGCAAAATTCTGGGGCATCAAGAGGAAGACTGCAGGAGGAAGAAATCAACAATCTGCTACAACTGTGGCGAAGCTGGACATTTTAGGCCAGACTGCCCAAAATTGGTCAAACCAGCTGATAACAAAGCTAAACCTATAGAAGGAACTACCAAGAAAAATGCAAGAGCCTTCTAGTTAACTACTCAGGAAGCAGAGCTAATCCCTGACGTGATAGCTGGTACGTTCCTAGTTCACGACGTTTATGCAAAAGTATTATTTGACTCTGGTGCAAACCAAAGTTTTATAAATACTTCATTCTGCCAAGCTCTTAAATTACCCTTAACCAACCTTAGGCAGATTTTTACAGTCGAAACGGCAGATGGGAATTCTGTTAACATAGATAAGGTTCTGCTAGAAGGAAAGATAGAACTCTTAGGCCATAAATTTTCTGCAAACCTGTTACCTATGAATTTAGCTGGATTCGATATTGTGTTAGGAATGGATTGGTTAGTAGCCAACCATGCTCGAGTTCTTTGTGATAAGAATTCCATAGAAATTCATACACCCACAGGAGAATTAGTGGTGATTACAGTAGATAAGCCACATAAGCCACTGAAATTCATTTCAGTAATGAAGTTGGTCAGTTATTCAAGAAAACAAGGAATAGTGTATATGATTTCGGTAATCATTAGCACTAACAATAAGGAACTTAAGGAAATTCCAATAGTATCAGAATACCCAGAGGTATTCCCAGAAGAACTACCTCGATTACCACCTGATAGGGAAGTAGAATTTAGAATTCATCTAATTCCTGGAACTACACCAATAGCCAAGGCACCTTATCGGTTAGCACCCACCGAAATGCTAGAATTGAAAAAGCAGTTAGATGAATTATTAAGTAAAGGATTTATACAACCTAGTTCATCCCCGTGGGGAGCTCCAGTGTTGTTTGTAAAGAAGAAAGATGGGTCAATGAGAATGTGTATTGATTACAGGGAATTGAATAAGGTTACAATTAAGAATCGATACCCATTACCTAGGATTGATGATCTTTTTGATCAACTCCAAGGAGCTAGATACTTTTCTAAGATAGATTTACGCTCTGGATACCATCAGTTGAAAGTACAAGAAGAAGACATACCTAAAACTGCTTTCAGAACTAGGTATGGTCACTACGAGTTTACAGTCATGCCCTTCGGACTAACAAATGCTCCTGCAGCATTTATGGACATGATGAATAGGATCTGTAAACCGTACTTGGATAAATTTGTAATTGTCTTTATCGACGATATACTCATTTATTCCAAAAGTCAGGAAGAGCATCGTCAGCACCTGCATGTACTCTTAACTTTGTTAAGAAAGGAAAAGCTTTACGCCAAATTCTCGAAGTGTGAATTTTGGCTACATGAAGTGCAATTTTTAGGTCACATGGTGAATCACGAAGGTATCCATGTTGATACCTCCAAGATAGAAGCGATCACCAAGTGGAAGGTCCCGCAGTCAGCTATGGAAATTAGAAGTTTTCTAGGCATAGCTGGATACTATAGGCGCTTTATTAAGGATTTTTCCAAAATAGCTGTACCATTAACTAAGCTAACCTGTAAAGCAGTTAAGTTTGAATGGGGACCTAAGCAAGAGAAAGCTTTTAGGATTTTAAAACAAAGATTAACCAACACCCCAATTCTAGCTTTACAAGAAGGAACAGAGGATTTTGAAGTTTACTGTGATGCTTCTAAGCTAGGATTAGGATGTATGCTAATGCAACGCAAGAAGGTAATTGCGTACGCTTCAAGGCAATTGAAAAAGCACGAGGAAAGCTATACGACTCATGATTTAGAGTTAGGAGCCATAATTTTTGCCCTTAAGATTTGGAGACACTATCTGTATGGAAGTAAGTTTACTGTCTATACAGACCATAAAAGCTTAAGATACATATTTGGGCAAAAAGAATTAAACATGAGGCAAAGGAGATGGATGGAAATCCTAAGTGACTACGACTGTGATATTCAATATCACGAAGGAAAAGCAAACGTAGTTGTCGATGCCTTAAGTCGTAAGTATCATGAGAAACAACGACGAGTTCGTGCTCTTAGATTAAGTTTACAATTAGACTTAATGGAACAACTGAAAAACATTCAAGAAACAACAATCAAGGATGATGCTGAAGGTATGAAAGGACGAATAAAGGAATTAGAGCAAGGAAGTGATGGAATTTGGAGATTCCACAAAAGAAGGATTCGGGTACCTAAGCAGGGAGAATTAAGAAATAAGATTTTAGAGGAAGCCCATAAATCTAGGTATACCATGCATCCTAGTAACAATAAGATGTACCAAGATTTAAGGAATAACTTCTGGTGGATAGGAATGAAAAAGGACATAGCTAGATATGTTTCTAAGTGTCTTACTTGCTCACAAGTTAAGGCAGAACACCAGAAACCCTCAGGTCTACTACAACAATTAGAAATGCCTATATGGAAATGGGAACTCATAACAATGGATTTTGTTACTAAGTTACCCAAGACCAGAAAAGGTAATGACGCAATTTGGGTAATTGTGGATCGATTAACCAAATCAGCTCATTTTCTACCCATAAAAGAAACCTTTAGCATGGAAAGGTTAGCCAAGTTATACGTAGACGAAGTAGTATCCTTACATGGAGTTCCACTCTCCATTGTATCGGATAGGGAGAGTCATTTCACTTCCTATTTCTGGACAAGTTTCCAAGAAGCAATGGGAACCCCACTAAATTTATGCACTACATTCCATCCTCACACAGACAGACAAAGTGAAAGGATGATTCAAACCCTGGAAGACATGCTTAGGGCGTGTGTGATAGATTTTGGTGGGAACTGAGATGACCACCTACCTTTAATTTAATTCTCCTATAACAATAGTTATCATTCAAGCATTGAAGTTGCCCCGTTCGAAGCACTATACGGAGGTAAATACAGAACTCCAGTGTGTTGGGCAGAAATAGGAGAAAGTCAATTATCAGGTCCTGAAATCGTACAAGAGACCACCGACAAGATCACTTAAATCAAGGAAAGACTGAAAATGGCACAAGATCGCCAAAAGAGTTATGCCGACAATCGACGCAAGCCACTAGAGTTTCAACTTGGAGACAAGGTACTCTTGAAAGTTTCTCCTTGGAAAGGAGTCGTTCGATTTGGTAAGAAAGGAAAGCTAAGTCCAAGATACGTAGGACCATTTCCAGTAATCCAACGTATAGGACCAGTCGCTTATCGCTTACAGCTACCAGAAGAGTTAGCTGGGGTACATGACGTATTTCATGTATCCAATCTCAAGAAATGTCTATCTGACGAATCTTTGGTAGTACCTCTTCAAGACATTCAGGTGAATGAAAAGTTGAAGTTTGTGGAGAAACCGCTTCAGATAGAAGACAGAAAGGTTAAGTTTCTCAAGCACAAAAGACTGGTACTTGTCAAAGTCAAATGGGATTCAAAAAAAGGACCTGAATATACTTGGGAGCTGGAATCGGAGATGAAGCGAAAATATCCTCACTTATTTCAATAAATCTCGAGGACGAGATTTTAAATAAGGTGGGGAGGATGTAAGGACCTTCAAAAATGTCCCAAAATGACCCATAAGTAAAAACCCGGACCCCTGAAACCCTAACGTGCATGAAAAACTAAGAAATCAAGGTTTTTGGGTTTCAGGCGGGCCGCGTAAGCCATAAGAGAAGCTTACGCGGGCCGCGTCAAAGTGTGGTTGACCGGATAAGCGTTCCCAGGCCACGTGGCAGCACTACTGATGACACGCTAGCCCTAGTCTACGACTAGGGTTCCTCGCGGGCCGCGTAAAGATTAAGAGGGGGCTTACGCGGGCCGCGTAAACCCCAATTTTCTGCTATAAATAGTTTCGACCATGATCTTTCATTGTGTGTCAAAAATTTTAAACAAAATCGAAGTTCTACTGCTCGAATTTCACTTTCAAAATAGCAAGGCGCTGCTACGATACAGGGTATTGACTCGATCGCTGCTACGATTCAATGTCCGATCGATTGAAACTATCCGATGGATGTTTAAGTGCCGCCCAAATTAGGGCTATACTTTGTCATTCGTCGTGAATTCGATGGATGTTTAAGTGTTGCACTTTGTCATTCGTTGTGAAGGTTTTAATCTCGTGAGTTATCGTAGGCTAAACTCTGCCTGTTTAAATTAGGTTACAAGGCTAATCAGTAGGCTAAACTCTGCCTGTTTAAACATGCAATGTGAGTCATTCTCTTTTATCAAATTTGTTTTACAATACTCCAATAATTTTCAAAAGTTATAATTACAGGGATTAAGTCGTGGTTATCTTGAATCACTGGCTAGTGGGGTATTGTGCACATTACTAATTTCTCACGGTTAGGCTAATAAATCTTAACAGTGATAATCATCACTACTTGGGTGAAAGGACCCAATAATGGTATGACCATCGTTACCAGGAGGTGACACAGCGCCAGATAAAAATAAGATAGAAGCCATTGTAAATTGCCTAATCATGTTCTTATATTATTTATCAAGTTATTTAAATGTTAAAACATGTTCCATAACTTCTGCATTATCAGTTAAGAATTATTTTGTAAAAACTGACTCGTTTGACTTTTTGTTAAGTAGTTTGACCCGACAATTGACCAAGTAAATGTGATAATTAGGAGGTGCCCTTTTAAGGGTTTAACACCTACATAATTACCAACATAAAGCCATTTTCAATTCGAACAATGGCTGGACCGTTTGTGATTAATCACAAAGTCAAAGCGTAATTACGCTATCTTTGACTTTCGGTCATTAAGCTAATGAAAACTTAACTAAGGAAGCTAAGAACACTTACAATGGTCCTTAGCACGAATATTGAACTAGAGAAAGCTTCCTAGAAGTCCAGGATGCTCCAGAGATCAAGTGAGAGTAAAAACTTGAAGTGTGCAAGAACAAGTGTTGCAACCAAGGCCCTTTATATAGGAATTTGAGACTCCCAAGATCAATCCAGCTGTTCCTATGAGTAACCAGATGATCCCAAGTGTTCCTAGGGCAGTAAAAACCAGTTGCTCAGTCCCTGGTATAAAAAACAACCATGCAATGGCGGTGGAACAGGCTGCAACATGCAGCTGTGTAGGGAACTGTCGCTGGTGACTCTGTCGCAGCCCGCGTAGACATTAGAGGAAGTCTACGCGGCCCGCGAGAACCTGTAAATCCGGTAAAAAGATTCCAAACTTTGCATTTTCAGTCCCTGGTCCATTTTAAGTTTAAATAACTTCCTTTTATTGCACATTTGACCCCCATAGTTAACGTTTAAGAGTTTTTGTAACACCTCGAAAATTCACGTCCTATAATGTATTGACACGTGTCATAAGCTTGAACGTGTGAAAATATACTCTAGAGGGACTAAAGTTGACAAACATGGAAAGTATGTGAATATAAGGGTTGAAAATGTCAACAAGGGATAAATATACTTTACAATAACCCTACATAATGTTTATACCTTCAAACGAATAAATCATGGATCATACGAAGCTAAATATGAAAGAAAGTGAGAGATTACAAACTACAGGGGTTAAATGTGTCAACATGTTTAAAGTATACCTCTGAGTGACCTTTTAGCAAACCCGAAGCTTTGTAACGGTAAATTATGCTCACTAGAATACATGATAAAAATTTCATAAAGTTTCGTTATCGTATGAGAAAGTTATGATCAAATTCGTATACAAGGGGTTAAAGCGTCAACGTTGAAAATTATGACTTTTCGGGTAAACATGAAGTGACCAAGGACTTAACAAAATGGGTATAAGTCTTGGAGCCCTATTATGTCAAATTAGAGGGGTCATAATGCAAGAAATAAAGGGGAATGACCTTTCGGAGAACCAAGAGCCAAGATGCGAAAACTAGAAAAAGTTTTAACCTAAAGCCAGGCCTCAAGCGGGCCGCGTAAGCCCAGGTAAACACTTACGCGGGCCGCCTGGCACGCCCAGATGCAGAAAATTACAGGCAGCAGCCTGTTCAGCCTTGTAACCGACTTTAGGAGATATTTTCCACTCCATGGGCGACCCCTACATGCTTTTTAGACCCTAGGGACAGTTGTGGATGATCCATGATCAGTTGTAGCTTTAGTTGTCAACAATCTAATGAGATTTAAGCACTATAAAAGGCCCCTTATGTTGCAACATTTTGATCACACCTTCAATCTGCATTTCTGATCATTCCTGGAGCATAAGAGCAGACCCAAGTCATCACTAATCGTGCATAGGACTTTGGTAAGTACCCTTGACCTTCCTTTATTGAGTTTTACTTAGTTATTAGCTTAAAAGTCAAACCGTCGTAATTAACGTTTGACTTAGCGATTAATCATTAATGGTCCAGTGATTAGTCGAATTGAAGGTAGTTATAAGTTGGTATTTGTGTGGGCAATAAACCCTTAAAAGGGCTCCCTCTGATTCCCACTCTAACTAGATCAAAGGTCGGGTCAAAGTTGTTTAGAAAAAGTCAACAGAAACTTAATTTGCAAATTAACATGTAATTAGCAATGTAGGAGGCATGTAACCTATTTTATCACTCATATAACTTGGTAATAAGTATAAGAACATGTCTAAACATGTTCGACCCGACAATTTTCTGTTTAGACCCGGTTCGGAACCGAAAGTCGCAAAACTTTGACTTTTGCTTTGACTTCAGTTCTGACCCGACTTAGTATGATTTGGAAATGCCTTAGAGCTTCCTTAGGACCAGGCTACGTGTTGGTATAACCCTCTGTGGTTGGTTCGTAGATTACCCGATTCGTTTACACGTTTCCGTTAAATGCTTAAAGTTGACCATAATGCCCTTTTGACCATAAAACGAGAATTTTGGAAATGTGAAAGGACAATAATCTTTGCTACTGATTTATAAACATGCCCCTAAAATTTCACATCAGTTGGAGGTCTAGATTAGGAGTTATGCTCAATAGCGTAATTAGAACGCTTTTTAGTAATTAAACGGCGTCATTAGCATAACGCCTATCTAAACCCAATTTCGGACACCAAAACTTTTACCCACTGATGTAATATAATATTTTGGGATTTTTAAAGATTTTTAATTATTTTTAACCTGCTCATAACCTAAGGTTATGGCGTTGATTCGGTAAATACCGATTATACCCTTTTTGTGTATAAAATGAGTTCTACATAGTATTTTGACACCAATCCAATTGCTACTAATTTTATATAATAAATGTAGTATTTTGAACTTTATAACCTAATCAGAAAACTCAGATTTCCTGTATAACCCGAAAATCGCTTAAAATGGCTTTTTAAGCGTATTTAACACATAGTTTATGTTTAAAACATTTTTGCCATATAAGACTTATTACCAACTGATATGACCTATTAAAATAAGTTATTTTACTGATGTATTCAGACCCGAATCTCAGAAATTCATTTAATCTCTTTTATAACCTTTAAAATGACCAAAATACCCCTACGGGGCTTAAAATGAGATTAAACTCGTTTTGGGCATATTGGAAGGTATCCTACTGATATCACAACATATTTAAAGCATATTGACTTAGAAAACCTGTAAATGACTCTCATGGTTACCCGTATGCCTCTTGCGCGTTCGGTTCGGTTTATGTAATTAGTTTGCATAAATTAGCCGAAACGGGTCGAACCTTATCGTTTTTATCTCAAAATCCAGAATGTGTTTAGATTACCAATATTATACAAGTCTTCAAACTTGTCGGGTCTAAATCACATTCTATTCCGGTCCTCGCTTAATCACGCGTTCGAACCGTATCTTTCCTTAAAACTAACCGGTCTAGGCTTAGGCTTAATTAAAGACCCGTTAGGATTCTAATAGGTTATTATAAACCTTCGTTCCAGAATAGGAGACCCGTTAAAAGCTACACGCACTTGCTATTTGGTGATTGATACTTGCAAAGGTAAATACTTTTAACTTATTTTCCCTATACGGGCTTGGGGTATGGTATATAAAATACCGCTTGGTTCGGGCATTGAATCTTTAATCGAATAGAGGTTAAACCATTGATATGCTCCATTTTGAAATGTTTTGTTGCTTAAAGCCTTTGGGGGGTTAATGACCATGTCCCGGATATCCTTGGCATCATCTTACGAGATGGCCACGACCTAAGCACGAGGTGTAGGCGTACACCCGTCAGTGCCAAAATAAATAAATAATGTGGTGTGTCTATTGATCTTTAACCCCTTCTACGGATCGGGCTACTGAACGCATAAGAAACATGTAATTCTTTTACAAGATTATATTCAAATAATTATCCCAAGTTATAAATGATATTTGTGCCACGTGCATTCAAATCAATTTTATTAAACCATTTCAACTGAGTCAGTTGATTGTATTTACCAGTGTAAACTGACGTATTTTCCCAAAAAGGTTAAGTGCAGGTACTACGCGAACTAGGCTGGCTTTCTCCTAGCGTCCACAATAAGTCTCGCAAGCTTGGATGTCAAAACTGTTGAACAATGTTTCCAATTTATTTTTGATCCACCTGTGGATTATTTTCAACTGTTTGTGATACTTGATATTACAATTTACTAAAGTTGAAATATATCTATCTTTTGCTTCCGCTGTGCATTTAAATATTGTGTTGTTTGACTATAATATTACCAACCACGTCACAATACTCCCCACCGGGCCCACCGGCAATACGTGGAAATATCGGGGTGTGACAAGTTGGTATCAGAGCCAACATTGAGTGAATTAAACACTAGCCTTTTGTGTTTAATCTCAATGACACAATTGCACATTCCTAAATTTCGAGTCTAGACAAAGAACATAGGACAAATCCAAATTTGTTTTTATTTTAACCTTGTCCTTTATATATTTCTTGTTGTATCTTTTATTGTTAACAGGAAATATGCCGCCAAGATTCAGAAGAGGAGGAAGAGGCAAGGGGCCACTCACTGCCCCCAACGATCACGAAGCCGGGCCTTCTCACCGGCGAGCTCCTTCCACTACTGCGAGTGCCGATCCTCAGGGAAACAGGAGGAATCTTTTTGAGCCCCCTAGACGGTCTGTTTCGCACAGTTCAACGCCTCCCTATCGTAACTCCTATGGGCCACAGTCAGAAAACGAGCCCGATAACCCACAACCTTCATATATACCTCTCCAGCGATCCCTTTCGCACAATTCCTTTGGCAATCCCACTCCTGTCTTTCAGGGCCGGTTTAACCCGGCAAACTATATTCAAAAAACCAGTGGGTTTTAACCCATTGGGACCAGAGGACCACTTCTCAGAAGACAACGCCATGGACATGGACGAGGACACGGACCCCGTCAAGCCTGCATCAGGGACCCCCAACCATCCCATCGAGGTCTCTGATGGATCTTCTTTCCACGGATCACCCTACGGTGGTCCAGACAGTTATCAAGCGAGGTTTAACCAACATGAATGGTACTTCACACCTTCTCACCATTCATCACCTCACCAGCAGCAGCAGCAGGATCCCTCTGGGGATTCACGATTCGTGGCAGTCACGCCACCGCCTCCACCGCCGCCAGTTCATCAAGCACCTCCAAAACCACCAAGGCGTAGGAGAACGGGCGCACGTATATCTGCGCGAGGAGGGGATTTCCACTTTAGCACCCCTCGACACTCCAGTGGCAGTCACTACCCGCCACTGCATGAAGACCCACAGATGGGTGGGCCCTCAAACCCAAATCCTGAGGTGAATTCTGCACCAGTTGCACCACAGCCACCACCAATGGGTTTTGGTAACCCGATTCCTACGTACGCTGGGTCAACAGCGTACAATCCATTTGAGCAGCCGACTCACACTCAGTATAACTATGTTGAGGCCGACCCGTATCTCGTAGCGGCAAACTACAACGCTCTTCATCTGGAAGGACCGTATGGATCCCCTTGGGGGGTGGGATACCCAACTCATGGGTATCAAGTACCTACTCGACCCCCGTTCCATCATCAGCTGCAGCCGCCACGGTTCTCCCCACCAGAGCATGAGGAAATTCTTCAAAGATTGGACCAAGTTGAGCGGGTAGTTCACAGAGATCGCCGGGAACGACAAAGTTTCTTCCAGGGATTGACAAGTTTAATAAAAGGGAAGAGCAAGAAGGACCGTTGAATCCTTCAATTATTGGTTATATTTTCCTTGTTTCAATCAAGTCCCTGCGTGGACATTCATCCTTGTATTTAGTCCCTGCGTGGACTTATCTTTTAGTCCCTGCGTGGACATTTCTCTGTGTATTTAGTCCCTGCGTGGACTTATCTTTTAGTCCCTGCGTGGACATTTGTTTTAGTACTTGGTCCCTGCGTGGACTTGTATTTCGGTTTGGCCCCTACGTGGGCAAATTGTTTCTGTTAAAAGTCCCGTTTAGGGCAATGTGTAACCCTTTTAAATAATTAATGGAATGTTAATGTTTATAAATTTTCGCTTTTGTCATATATGCATAAATATATTATACATGAAATAAATAAATCAAAATCATTCCTTTTAAAATAATCTGCCTATTAAATATAAAATGAAAATCTTGAAGGTATAACCTAGCCCGCATGTCATTATAAGACTTGGCCAAGATGGTAAGACCTGTTTAAAAGATTCGGATCCCTATTAACATCTGAAAACATGTTAGCGCTCCTGGCAGACGTGATTCATTAAAATCACACACGTCATTCTTATATAAGGATTCTTCCAAAGATTCCTAACCTAATGATCTATAAATCATTGAGTTTAAATCATCAATTAAGATGATCATATGTTGACCATATATTGGTAATATAGTGCCTACGGGCCATACTCATTGTCCTATAAGACAAAAGACAGTAGTAGTCTACGATTCCCTGTCAGAAAAAGGTACAGAACTATGTTCAAACCTTCATGCTGTGATTCTATGAAATCATGGCTTATGATTTAAAATGTCCCTGTGACTAGGCCTTATGTGCCACTAATAATACTGTTATTGTTTTATAATTAGGATAGATTATAATAGAAAATCCTAAATAAATGTGAGTAACAAATTAACCAAATATGGTCTATGTTTACCATGGTTAATGAATTGTCCTAAAAGGCAATTCCATAATAAACTCCCAAATAAATTATTGTCACTATCTTATGTAACAGTTCAAACCAAAATGGCTGATTCTGACGAGATCAACAGTCACCCTAAGGAGAATCAGGATGATGCCCGAATTAATATAGCGGGTGCCGAACTGCAAGCGTTAATAGACAACGCTGTTACAAGGGCAATAGAACGGCAGTATCAGGAATATAGCGGGACTCGGAGTAGGACCCTATCTGCACCGCATTCAAAGCCTAAGACTCATTCTGAGGCTCACAGCAAGCCACCTTCCAAGAAGGAAGAACCAAAGAAAAACGATGACGATCGCCAATCTTCAAATCAGCAAAGTGTCCCATCTCAAAGGATCATAATGAATCAAGGACCCCGCGATAAGGGTTGCTCATACAAATACTTCGTGTCATGCAAGCCCAGGGATTTCACTGGGGAGAAAGGAGCTATAGACTGTATGACCTGGTTGGATGAGATGGACACCGTGGTTGATATCAGCGGGCGCGCTGAGAAAGATTTGGTAAAGTTTGTGTCTCAATCGTTCAAAGGTGAGGCCTTAGCCTGGTGGAGATCATTGATTCAAGCTACAGGAAAGATTCCACTGTACAATATGACGTGGGAACAATTCGTTGCCCTCATCAGGGAGAACTACTGCCCTCAGCATGAGGTAGAAAAGATTGAGTCGGATTTTCTGTCATTGGTTATGAAGAATCTGGATTGCCAAGCTTACCTTACGAGCTTTAATACAATGTCAAGATTGGTTCCGTATCTGGTGACCCCGGAACCCAAAAGAATAGCTCGTTTCATTGGGGGTTTAGCCCCCGAAATAAAGGCAAGCGTGAAGGCCTCTCGGCCAGCTACTTTCAGATCTGTAGCTGATATATCCTTGTCCCTCACACTGGATGCGGTCAGGAAGAGATCGCTGAGGAACACGGACGCCGAGAAAAGGAAGCGTGATGATGACAGTTCCCGGAGGTCAGACAAGAAGCACCGGGGAAACAATGACCACAAGAAGGGGTCTGGTTCTAAGAAGGATGGGCATCAATATGGATATAAGCCCAAGTGTAAGATATGTCAGAAGCACCACTTTGGAAGGTGCAGACTTAACACAAAATCCCAATCTCAGCCGAGGCCTTGTGGGATTTGAAAATCTACGGAACATAAAACCCTAGAGTGCAAGAAGCTGAAGGATGCAACGTGCTACAGTTGCAACGAAAAAGGGCACATTAAGACAAATTGCCCAAAATATGCAAAGAAAGCTGATGAAGGAAAGAATACCAATGCTAGGGTCTTCAGGATGGATGCAAAGGAAGCTGTGCAGGACGACAATGTGATCACAGGTACCTTCCTTATAAATGATGTTTATGCGAGAGTGCTCTTTGATTCAGGAGCTGATAAATCATTTGTAGATAATAAGTTTTGCAAATTACTGAATTTACCTGTTAAAACCCTAAGTGTGAAATATGAGGTGGAATTAGCAGATGGCTCCTTAGAAACCGCCTCAACCATATTAGATCGATGTTTCATATCCATTAAGAACCACTCTTTTCCTTTGTCCCTACTTCCTTTGAAGTTAGCCGGTTTCGACATCGTTTTTGGTATGGACTGGTTATCTCATAACCAGGCCCAGATTGTCTGCAATAAGAAGCAAGTGGTGATCAAGACTCCGTCTGGTGAATCACTTACCATTCAGGGAGATACCCAGTATGGACTGCCTGAGCAAATGACTATGCTCAAGGCCTCTAAGTGTTTGAAAAAGGTTGTGTCATCTACATGGCACAAGTGACTATTGACGAGCCGAAACCTAAGATGGAAGACATCCCTGTCATTTCTGAATACCCTGAAGTTTTTTCTGAAGAACTACCTGGTTTACCACAAGATAGGCAAGTGGAATTCAGAATTGACATCATCCCTGGAGCAGCACCAGTAGCAAGGGCGCCTTATAGATTGGCACCAACAGAGATGAAGGAATTGAGAACACAACTAGACGAATTGCTAGCCAAAGGTTTCATTAGACCAAGTCCGTCTCCTTGGGGAGCACCAATCTTATTAGACCAACTAGACGATTACCGTGAGCTTAATAAGGTCACTATCAAGAATAGGTATCCATTGCCCAGGATCGACGATCTGTTCGATCAACTTCAAGGGGCAAGTTACTTCTCTAAGATTGACTTAAGGTCAGGCTATCACCAACTGAAGGTTAGAGATGAAGACGTACACAAGACTGCATTTAGGACTCGTTACGGTCACTACGAGTTCCTAGTGATGCCTTTTGGGCTCACTAATGCACCAGCGGCATTCATGGATCTCATGAACCGTGTCTGCAAACCATACTTGGACAAATTTGTTATCGTCTTCATTGACGACATTCTGATTTATTCAAAGAATCAGGCCGACCATGAGAAACATCTTCGATGTATTCTTTCACTACTTCAGCAGGAGAAGCTCTACGCCAAATTCTCTAAGTGTGAATTTTGGCTTCGTGAAGTCCAATTTCTTGGACATATGGTTAGCGAACGCGGAATCCAAGTAGATCCCGCTAAGGTTGAAGCTGTCATGAATTGGCAAGAGCCGAAGACGCCCACAGAAATTCGCAGTTTCTTGGGATTGGCAGGATACTACAGGCGCTTTATTGAAAATTTTTCAAGGATTGCTGCACCCCTAACTTCCTTGACTAGGAAGGATATTAAGTTCAACTGGGGACCCAAGCAGCAAGAATCTTTCGATATTTTGAAGCAAAAGTTGAGCAATGCTCCTGTACTGACATTGCCTGAAGGTACTGAAGAATTCGTGGTTTACTGCGACGCATCACACACTGGCATGAGATAAATTTGAATATTTTGCTCCGGTAAATACTTTTAACTTATTTTCCAATATACGGGCTTGGGGTACGGTATATAAAATACCGCTTGGTCGGGTATTGAATCTTTAATCGTATGAAGGTTAAATCATTGAGATAACCCGTTTAATCTGTTTTGTTTGTTAAAGCCTTTGGGGGGTTAATGACCATGTCCTGGATATCCTCGGCTCATTCATTGAAATGGCCACGACTTAAGCACGGGGTGTAGGCATACACCTGCCGGTGCGTATGTAAAATAATATACCCGCCTGTTCGAGAATAACTCGCTGTGGGTTATATTATGTGCTGTGTCTATTAATCTTTAACCCGGTATTCAGCCCGGTCTACTGAACGTATAATAAACATATAATTCTTTTACAAGATTACTTTTAAATAATTATCCCAAGTTACAAAAGATTATTTGTGCCTTGTGCATTCAAATTAATTTTCTTAAACAACTTTTCAAAAGTGTCGGTTAATTGTATTTACCAGTGTAAACTGACGTATTTTCCAAAAGGTTAAGTGCAGGTACTACACGAAATAGGCTGGCTACTCCTGAGTGAATAAATAAAGAGTTTTGCAAGCTTTGTCGCTTAAAAATCTGTTGAACAATAATTCCTATGTTTTGATCCGCATGTGGATCCTTTTACATTCCGTTGTAATACTTATGTTACTTTCATTCGGTTTGTAATATTATTACTTTTAGACTTCCGCTGTGCATTGAACTGTGATAAATTGTCTATGATGATATCAACTACGTCACGATAATCCCCACCGGGCCCACCGGTAATACGTGGAAATATCGGGGTGTGACAGGTTCGTATCAGAGCCAACATTGAGTGAATTAAACACTAGCCTTTTGTGTTTAATCTCAATGACACAGTCGCACATTCCTCGACTTCCGAGTCTAGGCAAAGGACTTAAGACTAAATCCTAATCTTTTATTTTGTCCTTTATTGTTTTCCTTTGTTGTTTCTTTTGTTTGTTTTGACAGGTACAAACAAAAAGATGCCGCCACGATTCAGACGAGGGGGAGGACGAGGCAAGGCGCCCTTCACTGCACCTAACGATCATGAGGCCCAGCCTTCCCACCGGCGAACTCCGTCAGTTACTATGAGCACTAGTCCTCAAGAAGACTGGAGGACCTACTTAGAGCCTGCGAGGCGTTCTGTCTTGCTTAGCTCCTCACTTTCCTACCACGACTTTTTCGGACTCCACCAAGACGACGAGTCCGACCATTCACGCCATTCCTACTTGCCGTTGCAGAGGTCGGGTTCTCATCGCGCCTTTCAGGACCCGACCCCGTTCTTTTAGAGCCGGTTCAATCCGGCAAACGTGAGTGAAGAACCGATGGGTTACAACCCATTGGGCCCTGAAGACCATTTCCCTGAAGCTCTGGGTATGGATATGGATGATGACCCCGATCCTGTCGAGCCACCATCTGGGACGCCCACAACATCCCATAGAGATTTCAGATGGGTCATCTTTTCATGGATCACCTTATCGGGGTCCAGACAGCTATGAAGCAAAGTTTGCCCAATACAACTGGGAGTTTACTCCCTCTTACAACCCACCTCAACAGCAGCAGCAGGATCCCTCTGAGGATTCACGTTTTGTAGCGGTCACGTCACCGCCACCACCACCGCTTGAGTAGCAACTGCCTTCGGAGCCACCGAGGCGAAGAAGAACAGGTGCACGATGTCCGTGCGAGGAGGAGATTTCTATTTCAGCACCCCTTAACACTCCAGTGGCAGGTACTGCCCGCCACTGTATGAAGACCCGCATGAGGGTGGACCTTCAAACCCAGTTTCTGAAGTGGACTCTGCGCCAGTCGCACCACCACCACCACACATGGGTTATGATAACCCAATACCTTCTTACGCTGGTACAGCGGCGTATAACCCCTTTGAGCAGCCAGCTTATCCTGGCTACAACTACTATAATGCCCCTGCCGTCGACCCGTACCTCGAGGCGGCCAACTACAATGCTCTTCATCTGGAAGGACCTTATGTAGCTTCGTACCAGTCAGGGTACCAAGCCTTTGGGTATCAATACCCACCACCTCCTCAACCTCCACAACAGCAGCCGCCATTGATTTAGCCCCAGCAGCAACAGGAGATTTTATAGAGGTTGAGCCAGGTGGAACGAGAGGTTCAAGAGGAGCGTAGAAACCACCGGGGATTTCTTAAGGGTTTGGCGAATCTAATCAAGGGGAAGAAGAAGAGGGATTTTTAAAGATTCCTTATTTATTTAATTGTATTGTTGTTTATTTCAATCAAGTCCCTGCGTGGACAATTTTATTTATGTACTTGGTCCCTGCGTGGACTTGTCTTTCCTACTTAGCCCTTGCATGGGCAAATTATTTATTTAAAGGTCCCGTTTAGGGCACCTATGTACTCTTTTAAATTTTTGTGGAATGTTTTAGTTAAATTTCATTTGTCATTATATGGATAAATATAATATATGAAATAAATCAAATATCATTCCTTTTTATAATTGATCTGCCAATATAATAAAAAGGATCTTAGAAGGTATAACATAGCCTATATGTCACTATAGACCTGGCCATGATGGTAAAACCTAATTAAAAAGATTCAAATCCTTGTTAACCTCTGAAAACATGTTAGCACTCCTGGCAGATGTGATTTGGTAAAATCACACATGCCATCCTTGTATTGGATTCCTCCAACCTAATGATTTAGAAATCATAGGTTTAAATCATCAATTAAGATGATCATATAATAAACATCCATTAGTGATGTAATGCCTGCGGGCCATATTCATTGTCATATAAGACAAAAGACAGTTGTAGTCTATGACTCATGTCAAGAAAAGGAAATGAACTACGTTCAAACCTCAATGCCTCGATTCTCAAAAATCATGGCTTATAATTTAAAACTGTCCTTGTGACTAGGCCTTTTGTGCCACTTTAATACCTTTAATGATTATAATATGGGATGAATTATAATGAAAATCCTAAATAAATGTGATTAACAAATTAACCAATATGGTTTATATTTACCATGGTTAACGAATCATCAAAATGATGATTCCATAAATAACCTCTGAATAAAATGTTGTCATTATTTTGTAGCAATCAAGCTACATGGCTGATTCTGAAGAAGTTAACAGTCATCCCAGAGAGAATCATGATACCACCAGGATTAATGTAGCTGGTGCAGAACTGCAGGCATTGATAGACAATACTGTTACTCTAGCTCTGGACAGACGAGATAATGAATCAAGTGGTACCCGTAGCAGGACCCTATCTGTACAACATACAAAACCACCCTCCAAGACTCATACAGCTCACAAGAGCGATTCTCATCATTCTTTGAATCAGAAGAGTGTTCCGCCTAGACAGGTTGTGCTTAACCAAGAACAACGCGTTAAAACCTGTTCGTATAAATATTTCATCTCCTGCAAGCCGAGAGACTTCACAGGGGAGAAGAGAGCCATCGATTGCATGACTTGGCTCGATGAGATGGATACAGTGGTTGATATTAGTGGTTGTGCAGAGCAAGATATTGTGAAGTTTGTGTCGCAATCGTTTAAAGGAGAAGCTCTAGCTTGGTGGAGGTCATTGATCCAAGCTACTGGGAAGATCCCGTTATATAACATGACTTGGGATCAGTTTGTTGCTTTAATCAAAGAGAATTTCTGTCCTCAACATGAAGTTGAGAAAATTGAGACTGACTTCTTGACCTTGGTCATGAAGAACTTAGACTGCCAGGCTTACCTTACCAGTTTCAATACCATGTCTAGATTGGTTCCATACTTGGTCACACCGGAACCAAAACGTATAGCCCGTTATTGGAGGTTTAGCTCCAGAGATCAAGGCAAGTGTGAAAGCATCAAGACCTACTACCTTTAGGTCAGTGGCTGATTTGTCGTTATCCCTTACTCTCGATGCGGTCAGGCAGAGATCGCTTAGGAATTCCGATGAAGGGAAAAGGAAACGTGAGGACGAGAACTCACGACGTTCTGATAAGAAGCACAAAGGGAACTTTAATCACTAAAAGAGTTCCGGGTTCAAGAAGGATAGCCAACAGTCGGGTGAGAAGCCCAAATGCAAGACCTGCAAGAAGCGCCATCTGGGAAAGTGCAGGTATGAATCGAAATCCCAATCGCAGCCTAGGGCTTGTGGGATCTGTAAATCTAGTGAGCACAAGACGTTGGATTGTAAGAAGATAAAGGATGCGACTTGTTACAGCTGTAACGAGAAGGGGCATATCAAGTCTAACTGCCCAAAGTATGCCAAGAAACCTGAAGAAGGTAAAAAGACCAATGCACGGGTCTTTCAGATGAATGCACGGGAGGCCATTCAGGATGACAACGTGATAACATGTACCTTTCTTATCAATGATGTTTATGCAAGGGTATTGTTTGATTCAGGTACGGATAAGTCGTTTGTGGATGATAAATTTTGTAAGTTGTTAAATCTGCCCGTTAAAACCTTAAGCATAAAGTATGAAGTAGAATTGGCCGATGGTACCATAGAAACTGCTTCAACCGTGTTAGCTGGATGTTTTATATCCATTAGGAACCACTCTTTTCCACTATCCTTGCTTCCATTGAAACTAGCAGGACTCGACATAGTGATAGGCATGGATTGGTTATCTCATAACCAAGCCCAGATTGTGTGTGATAAGAAACAAGTAGTTATCAAGACACCTTATGGTGAGCCACTTACGATTCAAGGAGATACTCAGTACGGATTATCTAAGCAAGTGCCCATGCTTAAGGCATCAAGGTGTATGAAGTAGAGTTGTGTCATTTATATGGCACAGGTGACTATTGATGAAGCAAAGCCCAAGATCGAAGACATACCTATTATCTCTGAATTTCCAGACGTATTCCCTGAAGAACTACCTGGGTTACCTCCAGATAGACAAGTGGAGTTCAGAATTGATATCATTCCTGGCGCAGCACCAATTGCAAGAGCACCCTATCGATTGGCACCAACTGAGATGAAAGAGTTGAGGACTCAGTTGGATGATTTGTTGGCAAAAGGTTTAATTAGACCTAGCTCGTCCCCTTAGGGAGCACCAATCCTATTTGTGAAGAAGAAGAAGGATGGCTCGATGCGTCTGTGCATCGATTATCGTGAGTTAAACAAGGTTACAATCAAGAATAGATATCTGTTGCCCAGGATCGACGATCTGTTCGATCAACTGCAAGGGGCAAGTTACTTCTCCAAGATTGACTTGAGATCAGGTTACCACCAGTTAAAGGTTAGAAATGAAGATGTGCATAAGACAGCATTCAAAACTCGATACGGTCACTATAAGTTCCTAGTGATGCCTTTTGGGCTCACTAATGCACCTGCAGCATTCATGGATCTCATGAATCGCGTCTGCAAGCCGTATTTGGACAAGTTTGTCATTGTATTTATTGATGACATACTTATATATTCAAAGAATCAGGCTGATCATGAAAAACATCTTAGGTGTATTCTTAAACTTCTTCAACAAGAGAAGCTCTACGCCAAGTTTTCAAAATGTGAGTTTTGGCTTCGCGAAGTCCAATTCCTTGGACACATGGTTAGCAAGCATGCTATCCAGGTGGATCCCGCCAAGATTGAAGCCATCATGAACTGGCAAGAGCCGAAGACGCCCACAGAGATTCGCAGCTTCTTGGGTCTGGCAGGATACTACAGACGTTTTATAGAAAATTTCTCAAGAATTGCTACACCCCTAACTTCGATGACCCGCAAGAATGTCAAGTTTCCTGGGGTCCCAAGCAACAAGAATCCTTCGATATTCTTAAGCAGAGATTAAGCAATGCCCCTGTGTTGACATTGCCTGAATGAATTGAAGAATTTGCGGTTTACTGTGACGCATCGCACACAAGTATGGGATGTGTGCTTATGCAGAAAGACAAAGTTATCGCCTATGCTTCTCAACAATTAAAGGTGCACGAGAAGAATTACACCACCCACGATTTGGAATTGGGTGCCGTTGTGTTTGCACTAAAACTTTGGAGGCATTATTTATATGGTACCAAGTGTGTGATCTATTCTGATCATAAGAGCCTTCAGCACCTGTTCAACCAAAAGGATCTCAATATGAGGCAACGCCGATGGATGGAGACGGTGAATGATCATGATTGTGAGATCCGATATCATCCAGGCAAGGAAAATGTGGTCGCCGATGCCTTGAGCAGAAAGGAAAGGGTTAAGCCCATTAGAATCAATGCCAAGAGCATTGAATTAAAGAACAGCTTGAATGAAAGATTGTTAGCCGCTCAGAAGGAAGCTGTATTAGAAGCTAACTATCCAAACGAAAAATTGGGAGTAACTGCTGAACAGTTATCATATGGCAAGGATGGAATTCTAAGATTGAATGGACGAATATGGGTTCCAATTTATGGAGGACTTCGAGATGTGATTCTTCAGGAAGCCCATAGCTCCAAGTATTCAGTTCATCTTGGTAGTGAAAAGATGTATCAGGATTTAAAGGCAAATTACTGGTGGATAGGTTTGAAGAAATCTATAGTCGCCTATGTGGCCAAATGTCTGACGTGTGCTCAAGTTAAAGCAGAACACCAAAAGCTGTCAGGATTGCTACAACAGCCTGAACTTCCCACCTGGAAGTGGGAAATGGTAACTATGGATTTCATCACTAAGTTACCAAAAACAAAGCGAGGGAATGATACTATTTGGGTCATAGTGGATAGACTGACTAAGTCAACCCACTTCTTAGCTATTAAGGAGACACACATCTCAGATAAGTTAGTTCAGCTGTACGTGGACGAGATTGTATCTCTTCACGGAGTGCCAGTGTCTATCATCTCTGATAGAGATACGAGATACACATCGCATTTTTCGAAGAGCTTTCAGCAATCCCTAGGCACTCGATTAAACTTCAGCACTGCGTATCATCCTTAGACAGATGGTCAAAGCGAGCGTACAATTCAAACGCTGGAGGATATGTTAAGGGCTTGTGTTATTGATTTAGGTGGAAGTTGGGATGATCATCTTCCATTGATAGAATTTTCATATAATAATAGCTATCATTCGAGTATTCAAGCTGCACCTTTCGAAGCTTTGTATGGAAGGAAGTGCAGGACGCCCGTTTGTTGGGCGGAAGTTGGAGATGTCCAACTAACAGGACCTGATATAGTCCTTGAGCGTGATCGTCTCAAAGCTGTCAGGGATAGGCAGAAAAGCTACGCAGATAAAAGGCGTAAACCTCTAAAATTAGAGGTAGGTGACAAAGTGTTACTTAATGTGTCACCCTGGAAAGGGGTGATGCGATTTGGCAAGAAAGGCAAACTAAGCCCCAGATACATAGGACCATTCGAGATCGTCAAATGTGTTGGGACTGTAGCTTACAAACTAAATCTGCCTGAAGAGCTCAGTGGAATCCATAATGTATTCCATATCTGTAACTTGAAAAAGTCTCTAGCAGATGAATCGCTAGCCAAGTCACATAAGGATGTGCATATAGATGAGAGCTTAAAATTTGTTGAAAAACCTTTGTCGATCGGGATCGACAGGTTAAGAAGCTTCGGAAGAAGCATGTACCGATTGTGAAGGTTAAATGAGATGCCCATAGAGGTCCCGAATACACGTGGGAGGTTGAGTCCACAATGAAACAGAAGTAACCTCATTTATTTCAGTAAATCTCGAGGTCGAGATTTCTTTTAAGGGGGTTAGGATGTAACACCTTGTAAAATCACGATCAATATAATGAAGACACGTGTCATGGACTTTAAACGTGTAAGGAATTATTTCTGGAGGACTAAAATTGTTAAACAATGTAAATATGTTAATAAAGGGATCCAAAGTGTCAACATGCCATTCTTGTGCCTCTAATTGACATCACACGACGTTCGTATTCTTTAACGAATAAATTGTCGAACACTGGAAGTCGTTTGTGCTTAAAATAAGGATCTTATGAAACATAGGGGTGAAAAGTGTCAACATATTGAAAGTAACCTCTGTGTGACTTTTTAACGATCCTAAAAACATTGTGATAATTTATTTCGATCCCAAGAATAACGGATATTAAATTCGTGGAGTTTCGACGCACATAAATAATCAAAGTGTTAAGTACAAGTAATAAGGGTTAAATGCGTTAATAATGCATTTCAAGACCTTTTGGGTGACCTCGTAACTAACCGAAGGCTTATTGTTAAATGTTTAAAGACTCATGACCCTTAAAAGTCAAGTTTGGGGGTTAAAAGTGCAATAAACGCAAGTTAAATCAAGTTTAGAAGGACCAGGGACCAAAATTGCAATATTTGAAACTTGGTGACCGGATCAGACCCTCACGCGGGCCGCGTAGCCCATAAGACAAGTCTTACGCAGGCCGCGTAAGACTGCCAGGTGCAGAAAAATTGGACAGATGCCTGTTGCACCGCCTTTGCATGCCTTGTTTTCGATCCCAGGGGCTGAGCCAACAGTATTTCATGCATAGGGACACCTGGAATCATCAGAAAACATTTGTAGACTTGTGTGGAGTGATCTTGTGAATTAATTTTGGCTATATAAGAGCTTCTTGTTTGCTACTTCATGTGCTCATTCACAAAAATCATTCTAACTCACTCTTTGGAGCTCTCTGGACTTCAAGCAAGCTTTCTCAAGTTCCTAATTCGTGCTAAGAGCCTTTGCAAGCATTCTTAGCCTTCCTAGTTCAAGTTTTATTAGTCTAATGACCAAAAGTCAAAGCCGTCGTAATTAAGCTTTGACTTAGTGATTAATCACTAATGGTCCGGTCATTTTTCGAATTGAAAGTGGCTATGAGTTGGTAATTATGTGAGTAATAAACCCTAAAAAGGGCACCCTATGATTATCACTCTAACTTGGTCAATTGTCGGGTCAAACTTAATATTAAAAAGTCAACATAAAGCTATTTTTGCAAATAATCACATAACTGATAATGCAGAGGTTATGGCACCTGTTTTAACACTAATATAACTTGGTAATTAATGTAAGAACATGTCTAGGCATATTCAACCCGACAATTCTGAGTTTAGGCTCGGTTCGGAACCGAAAGTCGCAAAAGTAGACTTTTGCTTTGACTTTCAGTTCTGACCCGATTTTGCTTGTTTTAGAAATGCCTTAGGGTTCCAATAGGACCATATTACATGTTAGTATAATCCTCTGAGTTTATACAATGTGGTTCCTTTGTAATCCGATTCATTTGCATGTTTCCATTAATTGCTTAAATGTTGACCATAATGCTCTTTTGATATTAAAACGAGATTTTTGAAAGTATGAGAGGACAAAAACCTTTATTACTAATTTATAAACATTTCCTAAAAATTTGACATCAGTTTGAGGTCCAAATTAGGAGTTATGCTCGATATCGTAATTTGAAAGCTTTTTATTAATCAAACGACATTTTTAGCATAAAGCCTATTTAAACCAAAATTTTGACACCAAACCTTTTACCCACTGATGTAATATAATATTTTGGAATTTTTGAAGATTTTTATTTATTTTTAAACTGATCATAACATGGGGTTCTTGCTTTGATTCGGTAATTGACGGTTATACCATTTTCTTGAATAAAATGAGTTTTACATAACATTTTGATACCAAACTTTTTGCTACTGATTTCATAAGTTAAATAAAATATTTTTAGCCTTCTGGACTGATAAAAATCTCAGCTTTCCTTATATAACCTGAAAATCACCTAAAACCGACTTTTTACGCGTTTTAAACGCATAATATGGGTTAAAACTATTTTTGGCACATAAGACTTAATACCTACTGATGTTTTAAGTAAATTTTTATACTTTAACAGTAAGTAAAAGTTTTGAACTCAGATTTCCAAATTTGACCTTTAAAGCTTATGTGAAATGACCAAAATGCCCCTACGGCGCATAGTTTGGTTATAAATGATAAATTTCACATATATGAAATACCCTACTGATATGACTTGCAAAAATAAATATTTTTACTGATCGTTTTAGACCAAAACCTCAGACTAATATTTAACCTCTTTTATAATCTTAAAAATGACCAAAATACCCCTGCGGGGCTTAATTTGACTTTAAATCCGTTTTGGGCATAATGGAAGATATCCTACTGATATCACAATATATTTAAGGCATATTAACTTAGGAAACCTGTTCATGACTCATTTGGTTACCTGTTATGCAATTTTCGCGTTCGGTACGGTTTATGTGACTAGTTTGCATAAATTGACCGAAACGGGTCAAACCTTATCATTTTTACCTCAAAATCCAGAATGTGTTTAGTTTACCCATATTATACAAGTCCTCAAACTTGTCAGGTCTAAATCACATTCTAATCCGGTCTTCGATTAATCTTGCGTTTTGAACCGTAAGCCTTTCATTAAAACTAACCGGTCTAAGTTAAGACTTAAATAAGACCCGTTAGGAATCTAATAGGTTATAAAAACCTTCGTTCCAGATTTAGGAGCCCAATAAAAGATATTTGCACTTGCTGTTTGTATACGGCTGAGATAAATTTGAATATTTTGCTCAGGTAAATACTTTTAACTTATTTTCCCTTATACGGGCTTGGGGTACGGTATATAAAATACCGCTTGGTCGGGTATTGAATCTTTAATCGTATGAAGGTTAAATCATTGAGATAACCCGTTTAATCTGTTTTGTTTGTTAAAGCCTTTGGGGGGTTAATGACCATGTCCTGGATATCCTCGACTCATTCATTGAAATGGCCACGACTTAAGCACGGGGTGTAGGCATACACCTGCCGGTGCGTATGTAAAATAATATACCCGCCTGTTCGAGAATAACTCGCCGTGGGTTATATTATGTGGTGTGTCTATTAATCTTTAACCCGGTATTCAGCCCGGGCTACTGAACGTATAATAAACATATAATTCTTTTACAAGATTATTTTTAAATAATTATCCTAAGTTACAAAAGATTATTTGTGCCTTGTGCATTCAAATTAATTTTCTTAAACAACTTTTCAAAAGTGTCGGTTAATTATATTTACCAGTGTAAACTGACGTATTTTCCAAAAGGTTAAGTGCAGGTACTACGCGAAATAGGCTGGCTACTCCTGAGTGAATAAATAAAGAGTTTTGCAAGCTTTGTCGCTTAAAAATCTGTTGAACAATAATTCCTATGTTTTGATCCGCCTGTGGATCCTTTTACATTCCGTTGTAATACTTATGTTACTTTCATTCGGTTTGTAATATTATTACTTTTAGACTTCCGATGTGCATTAAACTGTGATAAATTGTCTATGATGATATCAACTACGTCACGATACTCCCCACCGGGCCCACCGGTAATACGTGGAAATATCGGGGTGTGACATCGAAACTCCACGAAATCATCATTCGATATATATGAGAGTATAATGAAGTATTACAAAGCCTCAGGATCGATAGAAGATCACTCAGAGGTAAGAATTAACATGTTGACACGTTTAACCCTTGTGCTTTGTAAACTTTTGATCTTTAAGCATGAACGGCTTTCCAGGTTCGATAATTTATTTATGAAGGAATACGAACGTCGTGTGAGGTCATTCAGAGGCACAAGTTTGGCATGTTGACACTTTTGGTCCTTCCACATACATTTTTACATCGTTTGACAACTTTTTAGTCCTTCAAGTTATCCTTTTAACATTGTCTGGGTTTACGACACGTGTCACCACTGTATTGGACTTGAATTTGCGAGGTGTTACAACGTTGAACCTCACATGCAGGCTACGACATGTTAACTCGCAAAATTTAGAACGAAACGTAAAACGAAAAACTTGCGAAAGATAAAAAGTATGGGGGATCAAAGTTGTAAATAATAAAGTGTTGTTTTAAATTACAAAAGATGAAAAAGTTTGAGTTGAAAGTAAAAATTTTAAATGGGTTAAAATGTAAAAGATAAAACTTTAAGGTTGAAAGTGGAAAATCAAGTAATGGGTTAAAATGTAAAAGATAAAACTTTAAGGTTGAAAGTGGAAAATCAAGTTTTTTATTTTTGAAAAAGTCCACAAGCATGAGGTACAAGTCATGATGCACAAGAAAGTTGATAATTTATATATGGAATAATTAATAGAATATTATTAGTTTTAAAAATTAAAAAATAATAATAACTGGGTAATTATTGGAGTGCCACGTGTCGAACAATGCCCAAGGGTGGAGGCATTATCCCACTACACCCATTTCTTCAAAACGCTCATTAGATGACTGGACTACCACGTGTCGAACCATGTCTAAGGGTGGAGGCATTATTCACTTCTACCACTACACATGGTCATAGAAAATTAATAAAAGCTTTCACCTCCTTTATTCTTCTGGCCTCTCTATATTTGTAGTTGTATAGAGGTTACATAGATTAATAATTCTAATTGTTCGTATGATCTGATTTATTATTTAATTAAAATAATAATTATAATCTATTACTTTAAACTTAGAGAGCATTAAATATAACAATTAGATTTATTTGGCACTAAATTTATAGGATTTTTAGTACACAAAAAAAATATTTTATTGGTCAACAATATTCTATATTAATAATGCGATTAAAGACACTTTTAACTTTCATTTTTGTTATTAACTAGTAGAAGTACCCGCCGCGTTGCGGCGGGGTACATACCGATTGTCGCCGGTAATAACTCCGAAAGACAAGGCAGGGTACATACTAATTGTCGTCGGTGATAATCCAGAAAGTCATTATCAAACTGCAATATACAAGTATTCAGAAAGGACTTATTCTAGTTTAATAAGTTATTAGGATTGTGGTCCCTAATTGTATGTAGATGAATATATGCAAGTAACATAGACTTTCTCAAAATGCTGAAAATTTTCCAAAAGTTTATTCATCAATCATCATCATGGACTCTTCTAAGCTTTTACTTTCACATAAGAAAGGTATATAGCAAATGAATTTTTCTCTTACACTTGAAAATCCGTACATGTTCAATTTAAAAAAAAAATCTAATTCCATGTGATATCCAAACTCAAAATAAAGTATCATCTAGCAACCAAACATCATAACAAAATTAAAACAGATTCAATTAGATGCAGAACAACGCAACTGAACACTAATAATATGTTATCTTACGTAAATTAGTAATCCAACAGGTATATATAGAAAAACCACACGTCACAGTTGCTTGATCAATAATTCATCAAATAAGTGCATAACAAAATACACTTAACTGAACAAAAGTGATTCAATTTGTAAGAAAACATACTTAGGTGGTATCGAGCTAAACCAAATCAAGAGGAGTCAAATCAACAGGAGGAAGAGCCATCCAAAATAGACCATGCTCGCAGTTAAGTAGACGTAAAACCTGCATAACTTGGAGTAATCACAAAAAAATGGTTACTCTCCAGCCTAGATCAATTAAAGTTATTGTACCTGGAATGAGGAATTGAGATTGGAGGAGGAGAGAGCAGCCGTCGATGCGGCGATAATTGGTGCGACGATGGCAGAAGAAGACACCAGCCAAGAAGGAGGTAGCGATGGCTGTCTTTCCAGGCCGCAACTCCAACTCAAACCACTGCTTTCAACCATCGCTTGTCGCACCACCGCTGTTTCTTTGCTTGAACATCACCATCCTCTGTCATCTTCATCATTCGTCTAACTTTGGGACCCTGGTTCAGCCAAATCACAAACCATTTCTTTAGACGAATCATGACTAAAAAATTATAACTCTACACACAATCAAAACAATCAAATAGTAATAGACTACACAAATTACACAAAACCTATTTGATTCCACAAATGTCCCAACTGAACTTAAACAAACATAAATTTTCAAAAAAGTGTAAATATATAGTCAACATCCAGCTAAACCAAATAACTAATTCATTCATAACTAAAACTCAGCAAGTTCAAGTTACTTTCACAGCTTAAAAATACATAACTTTTGAAGATGACAAAATAAGTAGGGCAATGAAGGAGGAACCCTAATTCTGGTCATTTTAGGAGGTGGTGCAAGCAAGATTAACCACCACCACTGCCGTACCTACACCTCAACCCACCGTCGCTCTACCGTCCCCGGCGGCTGGAACTTCTCTGTTCCCTTTGTTCTCGGCCGCTTTCTATTCTCTCTCTATCGCTCTCATTTTTCCCCCATATATGTGGCTAAAATATTGAGGGGCATGTGGCATTAGGATGTGTTGGACATAGTAGAAAAGAAACGTACAACTTCCAGCTAGGGTTTTAAGTAACAAAAGCACAAAACTTACTTTAAGCAACATGTACAACCTCCATTAATTTTTTTTTGATGAAGTTTCTGTTTCAGGTTGAGAGATTGAGTGAGGAAAAG
Organism: Helianthus tuberosus; assembly: GCA_030545235.1. Classification (NCBI taxonomy): domain Eukaryota; kingdom Viridiplantae; phylum Streptophyta; class Magnoliopsida; order Asterales; family Asteraceae; genus Helianthus; species Helianthus tuberosus. The sequence continues at coordinate 8,461,220 of CM060428.1, read as the reverse complement.
GTGTAACCGTTGTTGCCGCCATTGGAAGCCATCATCGGACCTCCAATCGTCCTCGTCGGTCCCCTTTAATTGGAAACCCTAACAACTCACCAAGCCACCACCGGAACCATGAACACCACTGCTACAGCTTCGCTATCTTCATAACTTCCATCATCAAATTAGGGTTTCAAACTTCTCTTGAAAGCCAAAAAGTGCTGTTGAGAGAGAGAGAGATTTGAGAGGAAAAACAGGGCAGAGGTAAGATGAAAACCTAGGAGTCTTTACGTCGGTGAAGGACACGTAGCAGGACACAACTCTCTTAGAAAAAGAAAAGTACAACAAATAATCAAAACAATACAACTCACTAATGCACCAAAAACCTTTAATGCAGGAAGTACTACCACCTATTGCTCAAACTTGTTGCAAATTAGAAGTATATATAATAGCGACCCTCTAACGAGAAAGGACCCTCTAACGTAAGGAAATGGGGTTTAAACCGTCCGGTGGCTCACACATTTTTTTTTGTTTTTACTTATTTGTTTTTATTTTTATTTTTCCCTTTTATTATTACACCAACTTTTTTTAACATTATGTTTTTTATTTGATTTCTTAACATATAAAGACATATACTTTCTGGCTTTTGTAATACATCGTCATTAAGTACATATTTTTTAGATTTTCAAAAGCAAACATCGCAAGACACTATTAAAAACATCAGGGTTATCCCGCCGCATAACGCGGGTATCAGTATGTAACAACATTAAAGCGATATGGGAGTATATCGAAGCATGAAATATAAATTATAAATTTCTTTTAAAATATATACTAGGGGTGAGCAAAAGGAAAAACCCGACCTGACCCGACCATTACCCGACCCGACCCGAGAACCGATCAAACATAAAATACATAACCGATTCATTTCCCTAAATATATGGTCGGTTCCGGTCCATAGGTCCAAGTCGGGTTTCACCATGAAAAGAACCGAGAACCGACCCGACCCGACCCTATTTTATATGAAAAATTGGAACCGATCTAAATACCTAGGTACTTGTGTTCGGGTCGGGTATATTTTCGGTTCGATTCTCAGTTATTTTCGGTCCGGACCTAAACTTGCTCACCCCGTATACCATGTGCACGTTTGTTTTTAACAAATACATACATTGAAAAGCACATATGGTGCCTCTCCTTTCGTAATCAAGTGTATATGATGTAGATACAAGAACCACCAAGAATCAACAACAACCGTTGATCGAACGACAATCGCAGATCCACACGGGTCCACAGGGTACCCCATGCACTCACATACGTACGATTGATACTCTAGATTTTCCCAATAAGTATATAAACCTCGAGTTGGAGACCAAACGATCCTTCCATTTATCAGATCAAACACCCCAAAAAGTTTATCTTTTTTTTTTTTCTTTTTCTTGATTCCATCCACACGTATTATTCACCATCACCCCCACAATTTCACAAAAAATAATTAATTAATTTTATTTAATTAAATTAAATTCCCCCATTTTTATTTATTTATTATATGTAGAACAAGATTAACCACCCGCATCATCAATTTCAGTTTTTGTAATTTGGGTAATCAAGAATCACCAAGGGGGCGGTGTTGAGGAGGATGAACGTGCCCTCGGTTCTTATTGTGCCTCCTCTCAGATCTTAATTTTCGATAAAGATTCATTCTTTTTGGTGGGTTTTTCATAAAGATTTGTGGGTGTTCGTTATTTTTTGTTAATCTGTCATAAAGTTTCGTTCAATTTGGTGGGTTTTCGTTAAAGATTTGTTTAATTTGGTGGGTTTTTGATAAAGATTTGTGGGATTTGTTCTTTTGTTGTTAATCTGTGAAAAAAATCATGCTTTTTGATTGATCGGATGCTTGCTTGATTGATTGATTGATTGATTATCTTGTGTTTAATTTAATTTCAGGAATTGTTGTTCGAAGGATCCGATGTTTGTTTGATTGGATCGATAATCCCTAAATCTTTGTCGGAAATTTTAATCTGAGGTATATTGGTTTAATAATCTTTTGATTATCTTGATCCACATTTGAACTGATTGAAACATGAATATATTGTTTGTAATTTTGGTTTAATTTGGGGTTTAGAAAATGCAATCTGATCTGGGCAAGTTGTTCATTGGTGGGATATCATGGGACACAAATGAAGAGCGTCTGAAAGAGTATTTCAGTAGCTATGGCCAGGTTTTGGAGGCTGTGATCATGAAGGATCACACCACGGGTCGGGCTCGCGGGTTCGGGTTCATCGTGTTCTCGGATCCTGTCGTTGCAGAACGAGTCACTAAAGAGAAGCATAACATCGATGGTCGAATGGTTAGTTCTTCGGTCTTCAATTTTTGTTGTTTAATTTCGCAATTTGGGTCTTGTTCTTGATCGAATTTTGTATGGTTGTTGCTCTTGATCTAAATTTGTTGCAGGTTGAGGCAAAAAAAGCTGTTCCTAGAGATGATCAAAGCAGCATTAGTAGATCCAGTAGTAGCATTCAGGGTTCACCGAGTCAGGGTCGAACCCGAAAGATTTTTGTAGGGGGGTTAGCATCTACTGTAACCGAGAACGATTTCAAGGCTTATTTTGAACAGTTTGGAACAATTACGGATGTTGTTGTTATGTATGATCACGGTACCCAAAGGCCGCGCGGGTTTGGGTTCATCACTTATGATTCCGAAGATGCGGTGGATACAGTGTTGTTGAAAACGTTTCACGAGCTTAATGGTAAAATGGTTGAGGTTAAACGAGCGGTTCCTAAAGAGCTTTCACCTGGCCCGACCCGAAGCCCACTTGGTGCGTATCCGTATGGGTTGACCCGAACCAGTAGCTTTCTTAACGGAGCGTATTCTCCGAATGCAGTTGGGATTGGGGGTTTTGGGGTTAGGATGGATGGGAGATTCGGCCCGATTGCTTCTGGTAGGACTGGGGTTGGCCCGTTTGGTTCCGGGTATGGAATGGGTTTGAACTTTGAGCCCGGGATGGGCGGGAATTACACAGGTGGCGCTAATTTTAATAGTATTTCGGGTTACGGTAGGGGAATTGCTCCTGGACCGGGCCCGGGCCCAGGCCCAGGCCCGTACTATGCGGGGAATTCAAATCGATTTGGGAGTCCGATAAGTTTTGACGGTGGAAATGGAGGGAATACTTCCTTTTTTAGTTCGAATCCTCGTAACTTATGGGGTAACGGCGGGCTTAACTATGGGTCAAACTCGACGGGCTCAACAGGGGTAATAGGTGGGGGTATTTTAGGGAATAACGGGATTAATTGGGGCTCTTCTTTGGTTTCACCTCAAGGTTCAGGCAATGGTTCTAGTGCTAATCTTGGTTATGGAGGTGGGGATAATAATTATGCTTTAAGAGGTGCGGGTTATGGAAGAAATGCTAGTAATAATAATGCCGGCCCGACATCGTCGTATGGTGGATCTAGTGTTAGTTATGACGGGCCTTTTTCAGACTTTTATGGCGGTGGAGGTGGTGGTGGTGCTGGTGCTGGGTCGGTCTATGGGGCTGACCCGACCTGGCGGTCAGCAAATAGTGACCGTGAGGTACCTGGCCCGTTTAGTGGGTACGGGTTGGGCGGTGTTGGTGGTGGTTCTGATGTTCAGACAAAAAATTCTTCTGGTTATGTTGGTGGTTATGGTGTTGCTAAGCGACAGGAAAACAGAGGTATGGTTTGTTTTTAATTAAATCATCTTTTAATTAAGGCTGGTCCTCATTCGGGTTAGGCCCGTTAGCATTAGAGTTTCGGATTTTGTTAGATATGTTACTAGTAGAATATTAGGGCTGGTCATCATTCGGGTTAGGCCCATTAGCATTAGGGTTTCGGAATTTGTTAGATATATTACTAGTAGAATATTAGGGCTGGTCCTCATTCGGGTTAGGCCCATTAGCATTAGGGTTTCGGATTTTGTTAGATATGTTGCCAGTAGAATATTAGGACTGGTCATCATTCGGGTTAGGCCCATTAGCATTGGGGTTTCGGATTTCGTTAGATATTTTACTAGTAGAATATTAGGGCTGGTCGTCATTCGGGTTAGGCCCATTAGCATTGGGGTTTTGGATTTTGTTAGATGTGTTACTAGTAGAATATTAGGGCTGGTCGTTATACGGGTTAGGCCCATTAGCATTGGGGTTTCGGATTTTGTTAGATATGTTACTAGTAGAATAAACAGACAAAATACGTAAACCCGTAATTCTGATGGGCTAAGCTAACGGGCCTGACCATGTGATGGCTAACACTAGTATACTCTTTAACAAATTACTTGTAAAAAGCGAAATTTTCTATGGGATAATCTATGTATAAGCGACCCAAGTATTTAAAAGTTTTCACTAAGTTTAACGTGACAAGTTAGGGGCATTTTTGTCATTTTACTACGTTTATATACTTGGGTGACGTATGCATAGATTATCCCCTTTTTTGTATTTACAGACTCGCTTTTGCTTGTTACAGGCATCGTCGGGTAGTAGAATGCATGAAGTTATAGTTGCAGTTTGGTTTATGAGGTGATCTATCTTCTCAAGAGCTAACTTGCGTGCGTTAGATGGTTTATAAGTGTTTTTTTTTCTTTAATATTTTATGTTTTAATTGTTGAATTTATGACTTACATTTTTGGTCCTTTTCGAGTGAGATGTAAAATCGGTTTGCGGCGTATAGTAAAAAGAAAAAGAAAAAGAAAAATGTGTCATCTTGCATCTCTCGTGAGCCAGTGATACAAAAGACGATGTTTTGCCTGGTAAAGGTTCGGGTTTTTTTTTTTTGGTTTTTTTTTTCTTTATGCTAGTGAAACTGCAAAGTTTTATGTCGTTGTGGTCGCTTTCAGGGTTCAGTTTTTATATTTGGTTTTGCCAGCAATGAGTTTTGTTTAAACTCAGAATTGTACTAGAATTATTGTTGGTTTTTATTAATAGTGCTAAATATTTGAAGATACTCATCTTGGGTTCCCACGAATAAGTTATCTTTACCTTGTTATTTCTTTTTTATTACATGAAGCAATTGGTTTGATGTCAGGTAACGCTGTTTTTACATATGTGACCAAAACAAACATCCGATGACCCTTCGACGGGTAGTTGGTCAATGTTTGTTTAAATGAACAAACATGAACAGACAGACGTCTTGCCCATTTATCAACATACAGCTCGGTTTCAATTATACCTCGTTCTAAAACTGAACTGAACTGTAGCAACACCGAACCGAACATGGAAAAAGTTGAAAGTTTTGGACCCAAATTTATTAATAAATACTTTACAAAAAGTATAAGCCAAAGGTATCATATACCCAAAATTCATGGACCAGTTCTCTTTTCAGGCTAAATAGAACCTATGCATAAAATCAAAAATCGAAAAATCAAAATCAATAGAATTTTCATAAAGTAAAAGACCGAAGTTTTAGTTTGAATTTAGTCCAAGTCGATAGAACCAACCTATGTAAAGTGATATATGAAATTATACAAATGGATCTGAGCGGAAATATATTACATGTGACATACATAAACATGTACAAATGAACATCTTTGAGCAAGGAATCCCAATTTGAATGATTTACGATTGATATTTTGATTCATATTGAAACTTAGAAAGTTGTTCTTTTGGTAAATTCTAGGACTTGGCTGAGGCCTTGTAATACCCGTTCACTTGACATATACGCGTGTTCTCTAGTAAATGAAAATGAGGATGAGACATCAGAGAGTACCAGGGCCACAAAACAACGAAACAACTTAAATAGAAAAACAACCCCAACCGGGGGCACAAAACATTCATGATTTTAAAAGTTTTTTCTTGAAAGGTAATCTTCATTAGAAAAACAACCCCAAACCGGGGCCACAAAACAACGAAACAACTTACATAATTACAAAATTGCATCAATCAGTCCAAGAAACTGACCAAACTTTCAATCTACTTCTGAACCACAAAAAACCAACCGATCTAATTTTTCTAAAAATGTCTTCCACACGGGCTTGATTATTAGAGAACTTGACACCATATCTGGCACGCCATATGCTCTAGCAGCTAATCAAAATAATTCCATGAAAGATCTCTTTCGCTGTCCCCCTTAATCCGACCTGATCACGAAGGTCTAACAGTTCCTTAACCCAGTTAACAATAAAAGACGCAACCTTACACCATCTCAAAATATGATACCAGATCTTGTTATAATAATAAAATTAAAATAAAATATAATGGGTTTTACATGAAAGAGTTAAATGCCATTTTAGTCCCTGTGGTTTGGGCCATTTTGTCAGTTTAGTCCAAAGGTTTCATTTTTAACATGTGGGTCCAAAAAGGTTTCACCGTTGCCATTTTAGTCCACTGGGTTAACTCCACCCATTTTTTCTGTTAACAAGAAGACCAATTCGGTCATTTTATATGGCTGAATTGCCCTTTTAGTTAACAGATTTACATACAAAATTACCAAATTGGCCTTCTCGTTAACCGAAAAAATGGATGAAGTTAACATAGTGGATTAAAATGGCAACTGTGAAACCTTTTTGGACCCACAGGTTAAAAATAAAACATTTGGACTAAACTGTCAAAATGACCCAAACCACAGGGACTAAAATGACATTTAACTCTACATGAAAAACATAAAAAAAACTAGATGACAAGTTTGCAAAGTTGTGGGCTAATTTTGTAAAAAAAAGATATTTGGATAATATATAAAGAGAAACAGAATGTGCCGCCGGTCTCTTTACCCGTTGACTCCGGCAACAAAACCGTCGTCATGCTCCGGCGTCAAATAAGCATGTCATAGTTGCACCTATCAGTATACGATCGTTGTTTCTTTGGATCACAGGTAATTAACGAACGATTCAGTAGAGATTTGTGAATGTTATGTTTTGATGGATGCAATCGTGTGCTTTCAGTTGTTATATTTGTTTTAATTCTGATCGCAATCGGATCGCATGAAACCCTAGAGTTGTAGATCCGTGAAATCAAGTAAATCCGTTGTTGATCTAAAACCCTAATAGGAAAAAAAGGTTGATGAAACTTGAGTTGGCTATGTAATTTATCGATTAGGCTGTGGTTTCAAACATAGTTGTCAATAGCGAGCGTAGCGATCGCTATAGCGCGTTACGTAGCGTATAGGTATAGGATCGCTATTAGGGTTGTAGCGAAAGATAACGATAATAGCGACAATTTATTTATTTTTGTTTTTTTTAATATAAATAGCAATTAAATATAGCTATACAATAGCTGAATTTTAGTGTTTTGTTAAATATATATGTAAAATAGCATATATACCACAGGGTATTTTGATATAATATACATATAAAATTTTTAATTTTTTTTTCAAATGTATCGCTGTTTATAAAATAAGTGCTCGTTATTTATCGCTATTGCTATGTAGCATATAGGTACCTTATTGCTATTTGTCGCTATTCGCCATTAACAACTATGGTTTCAAACTTTCTGAAAAAAACCTCCCTTGAAAATTATTTGGTGAGGTAGGGATATATGGAGGTTGTGGTTTAAATTTGTGGATTTGATGAATCTCAAAATGTTTTGGTTTTGTATAAAGATCTTGGTTTTAAAAAACACAAAAGGGACGAGGTCTAAAACCTTATAAAAATATAGCTTTAAATAAGGTTTGTTTATATATGATTGTGCCTACGTGTACAAGCCAAAAATCCTATTGTACAACAGTTTGATGCATAAGAACACCCAAATTTTCCAAAAAATGCGTTTTCCTTGTTTTTTATGTGCGCCTCGGCCTACACAAGGCGCCTCAGGTGCGCGCAGCTTTTAAAACCAAGTGCAAGATGCATCTAGTCTTCATTTTGTTAGTCTTATGGAATCATGATGATGAGGTCTTCACTCGTTACAAAAAAATTATATGATATGGTGATGCAAACCAATCAATTGGTCGAATCTCGATCTGAAGCACCCATTCCATCAGATTTACAACAACCCTTATTGCTATTTCTAATATATATATATTTTTCTAAATTTTGACAGGCAGTGAACGGCAGATGGACAACCTAAATAATCATTTCGAATCCAAAAGGATTGTTTTTGTGACTGTTGGCACAACATCTTTCGATTCGCTTGTTAAAACTGTTGACTCCGACCAAGTCAAAGAAGCATTGTTAGAAAAAGGATACACTCATCTTGTCATTCAAATGGGTCGTGGATCCTACATCCCTAAAAAGGTATCTTGAATTGAATCAGTTTGCAGTTATCTTTATCAGATAAAGTTTTTTGTTTTAGTGATTAAAGATAATGAAAATGAATTATCCAGTCTAGTGGTGAAGATGGATCATTGGTTGTAGAGTACTTTACTTTTTCCTCGAGCATTGCAGACTATTTGAGATCAGCATCTCTAGTTATAAGCCATGCAGGTATCAACCTTATTATTATATTAACTATGTAGTTAATATCCCAATATATTAGTGATATATCGGTTATCGGTACCCTGCCGAGATATCGGTGCAAATTATTGGTCAGAATATCAGTACCGATAATATCGGCGATATTGACCGATATTTCACCGATTTTTCCGATATCAGTACCTTTCTTCTTAGTTCTACCATTCATCTTTCTTCTTCTTGCTGTTATTAGTGTTTTAAGTCTGAATTGTTAGTTGTTATTGTTAAATGTTAGTGTTTTAAGTCTTAGTCAGTTCCTACTTGCTACAAATGTCAGGGACTGTTTGTTTACCTCTTAATGAGGCTCTTAATGGTTTAGACCTCTTACTGGTTCAGCACTTAATGGTTCAGACTGTTTGTTTCACGAGCAGATGTCTGAATGGTTCAGACATGTGCCTCTGAATGGTTAAGCATTATACAGAGTCTGAATGGTTAAGACCTCTAATCTGAATTGGTCAGACATTTGCCTCTGAACGGTTAAGCATTATACAGGCTTTTAATGGTTCAGATCTCTTACTGGTTCAGCACTTAATGGTTCAGACCTCTTATTGGTTCAACACTTAACCATTCAGATGTTGCCAAACAGCCCCTTAGTGTTTTAAGTCTTAGTCAGTTCCTACTTCCTACTTGTTATCAATATTTGTAAAAAATAAATAAATAATAATTTTAACGAGCCGGCTTGATTTGGCTCGAGCTGGCTCGAACATTCTATGAGCCGAGTTCGAGCCCCATTTTTTAGCTTGATTAAGTAAACGAGCCGAGCTGGCTCGTTCAAGTTCAAGCGCGAGCTCAACCTAGCTCGGCTCAGTTACAGCCCTACTTAAAAGTTGGGATACATTATGTGAAAACTTTAAATATAAAGAGGCTGACATCAACGTTTCACAATTTAGAAGTAATCATTTTATATAAATTTGTATTTTTTTTGTTGTAACTTTGTAATTTTAGAGTATTGATATGCTAAAGATAAAAAAACCAAAAACATTTCAGGGTAAACGGACCGTGTTCATGTCAAGCCACGAATCTTCTTGTTGCATGCCGGTTCATGTGTCCGACAGGGTTCATGTCGTGTTTGGGTTTGACCCACGAACACGACCTTTTTAATAATAATGATTTATTTGGCAGGTTCAGGGAGCATATTTGAGACGCTAAGGTTGGCAAAACCGTTAATAGTGGTAGTAAACGAGGACCTAATGGACAACCATCAAAGCGAGCTTGCTGAAGAACTTGCGGAAAGAAAACATTTATTTTGTGCTCGCCCTCAAACACTCTGCCAGGTCATCAAGTCGCTTAATCTGGATGTTATTGTTCCTTATGAACCAGGTGATGCTAATCCGGTTGCAAAATTAATCAATAAGCATCTAGGTTTTCCTGCTGATTAACTAGAAATTCAGAACCCTTTGATATGGATCAATCAATAGATATAATTATGCAACAGATATTATTATATTTAAAGCTCTCCTTTTGTTTAAAGATTTTTTTTAAGTAACTGCATGCATTTGAGAGATACAATCCAAAACTAACTTTGCGGCCTTACTTGATTAACAGTAATCTCTTCTATCACACTCGCCATCACAGCTGGTTTTCCTTCAAAAATGGCTGCGTTTCGTGCTTTCCAGACGCTCCAAAAAACAGTTTGGACAACCCCATCAAAAATCTTCTTTTGCTTTTTGACCCGTTATAAACCTTTTGCAGCTCCATCAAATCTGAAAGCTGAAAAGCGAATATTGGGGGCACCGTAAACCAAAGCGAAACAAGCTGCCGAACAGTAGTTGAGAACTGGCAACTACTAAACACAAGCTGCCCATAGAAAAAGTCCTCAAATCCCCCAAGTCCTAAATCCATTTATCAGTAGACGGCTCGATATTTAAAGCTTGTAACATATGACAAAACTCGCTAAGCTCCTGAACTTCAACGCTACTCAACAGGTACCTTCGCCAAGCCCAATTAAAGACGATTCCCACCGCGCCTATTCTGACCCTGTCCACGACACAACACCATTTGATCTTTTCAAGCTCGAATAGATTCGGAAACCTTGAAGCCAACGGCTCTTGACCCACCCAGACATCCAGCCAAAAGAAAATGCTAGATCCACACCCCAATTTCTCTTCAATGACTTTTTTTTTTTTTAAATCAATACCCACTCTGCCAAGGTCCACATAGATATTAGTAATTGTTTTCCACGGACCCGTACTAGACACTTTAGCCGGAATGGTATTCCATGCTCTAGATGAACTATGGAATGTCCAAATCATCTTACGCCACAAACTCTACCTATCCTCTTTGAACCTCCGCCACCACTTAGCTAACATGGATAAATTCATGACTTTTAACGAGCCAAACCCAAGGCCACCTCCTTCTATCGGACCTATAATTTTCTGCCATGCTACCCAATTTAGTTTCGCCTTCTCATCACAGCCTCCCCAAAAGAAGACCCTCCTCATCTGTTTCTGTGACCTTATTGTCTCGCTCTTTCCAAAATCAAGGTGGTGGGTGTGGGATAAATGAGAATTATCGTCTCGCTCTTTCTAAAATCAAGGTGGTGGGGTGGGGAGTATTAGAAATTGGGCGAACAGTCGTCGGAAAACTACTTTATATTTTTGTAAAGCCACATAAGGACAATCAAAGGGCTTGTAGCTTAGCGGTACTAAAGTGTGTGTGTAAAGGTTGCTTTTCAGTTAAGGGTCTAGTCGTATGGTGGACAAATACGGAATAGTGAACTGGCTCATGGCCATTTATTTGTTCATTTTATCCTCAATTTGTTTTATAAAATTGATGAACATTTTTTGGTTATGTTATAGTTATAAAAGGATTATAGTTGCGAAAAACGAATCAAATTTGCATACAATCTGTGTAATTTACAAAAGATATATCTACTTTTAAAAAAGGAAGTGCATAAACAATAATAGGATTATTATGTGAGAAAACACTGATAAATTTTATTTATAAACAAAAAAAGGTAAAAATGTTGGTGATATTTATGCTGTTCAAGTCAATGTTAATATTACAGTTCATGTATTTATCTGCCTAAGGACTTGTATTCTAGCGGTATCAAGGTGTATACATAATGGTGTTTCCCACAAACTGATTGAATTCCATGGTAGACAAACATATGGATTTTAGCATAGAAATAATGTGTTAGTTAGCCATTCTAAAAACGATATAAATTTACCTGAAAATTTTAATGTTATTATTTTAGACTTGAAGTGTTATCTTGATAAAACTAAACTAGCCAAAAGTTAATAAACAATCTAAAAAGAAAATACATTATTTTTATGATATAATACATTAATGATTGGCAAAATCACAGAAATGTCTTTTATATTTATAAGAACTTGCAGTTTTTGGATTGTACAGTTGTTGGTTTTGGCAAGAAGAGGGGGCCAAACTCATCTGAGAAGTAAGCTGAGGGGTAATCATGATCTCATCACTTTAGTAGGCTATTTGTTAAGTTTTTGGTGTTATAAAGTCAGGGCCGGCTTAACGTTTGGAGAGACTCAAAGCGAAATCTAAATGCGGGGCCCTTTCTAGTTTTCAAACTAATATTATCTTTTGTTGCTTTTAATAAAGCATATGGTAGTATTCTTAGGGTGAGCGGGGCACAATCGGTGACCCCTTGCGGGGACCTTGTTGCCGATCGGTGGTGGTGCCACCATCCAGGCGGTGAGCCAAATCGGGGGGCCAAATCGGTGGGGAGACACCGAAGAAGGTAGGAGAGAGAAGGTGGGGCCACCCTCATTTTCAACCAATGAAAACTTTTTGTTTTTTTTTTTTTTTGAATAAAAAAACAATTCCCTTAAGAGGGGAGTGCCGCCGTCAAATTGGGGTGCGAGGGGAGTTTAAGAGGGGAGTTGACGTGGCATAACCTGATTGGGTGTGCGTAAGGGAGGGGACTCCCCTCTTAGGGGAGTGCCCCGAGTACCCTTATGTACTATACTGATGTTTTGTAAAAAAAGGGGAGAATATGTTGATATTATTATATGAATCTATATATAATAAAAAAGAAAGTCAATGAACAGTGAAAAAGAGAGTTGATTTATTATTTAAATTAAAATTAGAATGGAATTAATAGTAACATCATTGATGATCAAATGGTATCGGGTATAGGTACCGGTGTCAAATTTACCAAACCGGTGTATTTTCGGTATCGGTTCTGCACAGGTATTCACCGGTTTTTACCCTCAAATACCGGTTCCGTACCAGTACCGAACCGTACCATGCTAGGTATATTCGGTACCGGTACCCAATTTTGGGGATTTCGGTAACGGTATTTTCGGTACCGGTTGGTTCCGAAAACATCAAATCCTGTAGCAACGCAGCAATGCAAGTAATTGCATCGTTTAGATTACTTTTCATACACACAGTAAGTAAACTGTATTTCGTTTGAATGATGTTTTATATACACAACAACTTATTTTGCTTTCTTTTTTGTCTTTTTCTGTAATGGATGAATTGTAGCATGTAAAATTAACTTGGATATTTAGAATATTGATGAGCAAATCGTATCAAATCCCGTAAACAAACTGGTATCGTATCGGTACCAAATTTACTATACCAAATCATTTTCAGTACCAATTTGGTGCCCACCTTTTGGCGTTTTCAGAATCGTTACTTTCGGTTCGACACCGGTCTAGCACCATACCTGTATTTATTGATTTTTAACTTCAAATACCATACCGTATTGTACCGAGCATTTTCGGTGCCGGTACCTAATTTTGATGATTTTCCGGATCGGTACTTTCGCTGCCGTTACCGGTACCGAGCTCATCCATATTTTAACGTGTTAGCACCGTAATAACTGAACTTAAAACAACCGAATTTCCAACGTGTAGGACGTGTGGGTCCTATTATTATATATTAGGTTATTTAAAATCGTTTTTTTTATGACGGGGTGACTATCCTTACCACGTCATTTTATTTATGATTTGATATTCGGTATCTGTTTGCCGTTGCTGATACGCCTTTTGTAGTCATTGGGTCCCGCCGCAACGCGCGGACGGAAAGTAACTAGTTAAATTAATTTCAAGACATATATGTTAACTGAAAAATAAAAAAAATTAGTAAATAAATCATGAAAATAAAAGCTACTACAATCATTTTTAGAGATAGAAACAAGACACATAAAAAGAAAATTAACTTTAACTAGAATTGAGACCCGCCGCAATGCGGCGGAGATTCTTTAGTTATGACTAAGTCGATCTAGGACCCGCACGTTATGTTAAACCTGTCAAACGGGGAAAAATAGACAATATAAAAACGTTCACCCACACACGCACGTTGCATCATGTTAACTCGCAAAATTTAGAACGAAACGTAAAAAAGTTAAACCAAATACGCACGTTGCGATATGTTAAGTCACAAAATTTAGAACCAAGCATAAAGCGAAAAATTTGCGGAAAATGAAAACTATAAAGGACCAACGTTGAAAGTAAAAAAAGTTGTGAGAATAGATTGCAAAAGATAAAAAGTTTTTGGTTAAAAGTAAAAAAACAAATAGTTTTAGGTTAAAAGTAATTTATGAAATACTTTTGGCTGAAAAGTAAAAAAAATCATTTTTTTTTGGAAACCCCCAAAGCCAAGGTACGACAACCATATGCATAACTATTTTTTCTTTGGAAAACCCCCAGGGCACACGCCGCGTTGCGGCGGGGTGTAAAACGGTGTCAAATAGTACTAATGTCACACAACCGTTATTGACCACCAACACTGACTCGACCTTGGATCTGCGTATTGTGACAAACCTGTCAAACATGAAAAAATAGAGGTAAAAACGTTGAACCACACATGTACGTTGCGTCGTATTAACTTGCAAAATTTGAAACAAAACATAAAAAAGTTGAACCACACTTGTACGTTGCGTCGTATTAACTCGAAAAATTAAGAACTATACGTAAACCGAAAATTTGCCAAAGTTGAAAAGTATAAGTGACAAAAGTTGTGAAGTTAAATTGCAAATAATGAAAAGTTTTGAGTTAAAGTTAAAAAAAAACAAATTATGGAGGGTTAAAATTGCAAAAGGTAAAAACCTTTGCGTTAAAAGTAATGAAAAGTTTGGGTTAAAGTTAAAAAAACAAATTATGTAGGGTTAAAATTGTAAAAGGTAAAAAGCTTTGGGTTAAAATTAAAAAATCAAGTTTTTTTTTGAAAAACTCTCAAAGGATAAGTTACAAGTAGTTATGCACAAAAAGTTTGCTTATTTATATACGGAATAATATGAAAACTCCTTTGTCCAGTAACCAAATATTATATATCACTTTTACCCTATTAGCCTAAAAAAAGAATCATTCATCATCTGTACCTTCAACGTCTTTTTATCTAACTAACACCATCCATTATTTAAAAAAGGTCACGTGCCCCTCACATGAGGGGCAATTAAGTCAATTTATTTTACTTTTGTTTTTAATAAAAATCAAAGAGTAGATCACTAATCACCAATATTATCCCTCTCTCTACTCAATCTCTCTATCATCTCTATCTGTAGAACACCACAGTATCACTACCACAACCACACCAAACTGCCACCAACAACCACACAGCACCACCACAACCACCAGATTGAGACATGACGATAGTGAAAGAGTGTCGGCCATCCTAAATCGGTGACAGAAGACGGTGGTGATGGGGTTAGGGTTCGATGACGGAGATAAGGACTTAGATCAATGGTGGCGGAGGGCCCTGAGGTGGAATCGGAAGGCGGCGGTTGGGGCACTCTAAATCTCCGGCAGCGAACTTGACTCGAACTCTAGCGACTCATACAACCGCAATCGGTGGCGACACTGTTAGATCCTAGATCCAAAGGCAGAGGCACGTATGGCGAAGAGAATTAGGAGTGGTCACTTCGATCTAGCAAGTACGGCGGCGATAGAGGAAGATGTAATATGGTTGGTGGTTGTTTTCTGACAAGAAATCAAGAGTGGTGACTCCTATGGGTTCAGATTGGCGATTTTCCAAAGGAAGTGCAGTGGTGATCGATTTCAGGGTCATGTTAGGTTATGGTTGTTTTCCGGTAAGAAACGGGTCCTGCAAGTTAGGTTGTATCAGGTTTGAGGCGGTGGTCTGGGGTTTTAGGGTTGGTGACAAGAGAGAGAGAAAGAAAGAGAGGAAGAGAAAGATAATAACTAAATTGACTTAATTGCCCCTCATGTGTGGGGCACATGACTTTTTTTAACCATGGTAATGGATGGTGTTAGTCGCAGGGGCTAAAATAGTTAAATAAAAAGACGTTGGGGGTACAGATGATAAAAGATTCCTTTTTACGCTAATAGAGTAAAAGTGATATAAACATAGGGGTTAAAATCGTAATTTACTCAAAATAGTATATAAACTTTATCCAAATCGGAGGCCCTTTGAGAAGTGGTGGCCTAAAGCAAAGGCTTTATTTGCCTTACTCTTGAGCCGGCACCGTATAAAGTGCAGCTGGTGGTGGACTTTAGAGAGGGGGGGATGAAGGGGGCCACCCATCTTTATATCTTTTTTATTTTTTTAATTGGTTAGGGGTAATTTAATCATTTCGTACACATTTAACTAAGAAATTTAACATAGGCTACTGCTAAGGATCACCTGAGTGCAAAAATTACAACCATCGGGATCAAGTGTGTAATTATTAAACCACTAGGGTCAAGTCTGCAATATTTGCAAACCACAGAGACTAACCAGACATTTAACTCTTTAAAAAACATGTAGAACATCCTTTATGTTTTCTTTATGTTACATATTTCTAGGGCTGGCATAACGGGTCAACCTGATCTTTAAGACACAAATACGATAAGATATGAACCCGAAACACGTAAACACGAACACGACACGAAATCTTATCGTGTCAGATTTTTGAAACACGAACACGAACATGTTAATAAATAGGTTACACGAAACGACCCGCTAAGACACAAAAAATTACCACTGTATCGTACGACCTGTTTAAGACACGAACACGGCCTGTTAAGACACGAACACGACCTGTTAAGACATGAACACGACCAAATTAGGGAAGTTGTGAACCGAATTGGAAATGGTGGTGTTTGTGAGAGAGATTTAAAAATCAGGGTTTGGATTGTTGAAAAAGAACCGCATGTGTTTGTGTATAATTCATCCCAGTTCCCACGACTGATGACCCATGTCCACAACCACATATAATTTTTTTTTAATTTTTAATTATTAACATGTACTTAACGGGTATTAACAGGTTAACGGATTCTAACATGTTTAGACACAAAACCTGTTAAGGTCTTATAAAATACCCCCACCCATGTTCTTCTCCGGTTATACCTTAACATCGACCAACACCATCACGTTTTTCCGGCCATGCTGGCGACCACACACCACCACACCTCGAAACCAACCTCATGCCAATACACCACCTTCAACACCATTTAAATACAACCCGTCACCTTCTCACCACCGCAAACGACCAACCATCTCCGACACACCTCACTGCCTTCCATCACCTTCACCTCTGCAATCAAAAACCTCAAATCACTCATCCCCTTTCACCTCCGACACACCTCAACACCCGACCACCGCAAACCTCCACCTTTTTACCACCTGCCACGACCACCGCAAACCTCCATCTCTGCCGGCTGAAATGTCCACCCCCACACACCTCGGCCCACCTCTGTCATGCCTAATCGCCACCACCGTAGACCGGTGTGGCCCATCGCCACTGTCACGACCCCCGACCCCACCCTGGACGGAATCAGGAGCCGCGAATCAGTTCAGTGGTACCGGTGGTTATTTAGAAAAGTAGTGCAGCGGAAATTTCATCAGGACCGTGAGTTAGGAAAAATATCAGAGTTTAGAAAACACCGGATTTTATTTACTAAATAGATGGGATAAAACCATATTTTGAAAGGTAGCTTTAATATGGGATAAACCCGAATACATAAAACAACTTTTTTTAATTTAATTTAATTGATAAATTAAGCCACTTCTGTAACCCTTTTGGTGCCGTATCATCACTCTTATTCCAATCTACTGTAATTACCTGAAACGCGTTTTAAAAAGATTTGGTCAGCAGGAAATACTGGTGAGTTCATTCAGGTTTTATAAAATGACACCTTAGTTATGAATTACAACATAAGAGCGATTACAATTGCTACTATCTTATTTTTATCTGGCGCCGTGTCACACCCTGGTGACGATGGTCATACCACTATTGGGTCATTTCACCCAAGTAGTGATGATTATCACTGTTAGGTTGATGAACCTAACCGTGAGAAATTAGTAATGTGCACAATACCCCACTAGCCAGTGATTCAAGATAACCACGACTTAATCCCTGTAATTATAACTTTTAAAAATAGTTGGAGTATTGTAAAACATTGTTTGATAAAAAGAGAATGACTCACCTTGTTAGCATATAGTCTTGATTAAACAAGCATCTACTTTATAGTTCTGAATCCTCTGATGATTAAGCATCCATTTTGATTGTAAGTGTACGGGGTAGAGTTTCGAGTAGTTAAACATTTAGTTTAACAGAATGGAATACGTATTAGTGTTAAACCAAATCAAACCTAACGATGGTCACGAGATCCGAACCTTAACGAAATTCACAAAGTATAGTCTTGTTTAGACAGCACTTTGGCATTCGTTTAATGAAATTCACAAAGTACAACACTTTGGCATCCATTTAACGAAATTCACAAAGTACAACACTTTGGCATTCGTTAGTTGGTTCCTGAATCGATCGGACAGAATATCGCATCGGTGATTATTGGTTAGAACACCAACGTATAGAGAGAAGAAGAAAAGAAATGAGCAAGGAAGAATGAAATCCTAGGCTCATATTTATAGGTAAGGCAGGTTCCTTTCTTAGCTAGGAAGTTTTCTTAATTATTAAGTTTCCTTTTATTTATTTAGTTTTTCTTAACTATTAAGTTTACTTTAACCATTTAACTAAATAACTTACTTAATTAGCTTAATTAATATTGATTAGCTTAATTAATCTTGCTTAGCTTAATTAATCTTGCTTAGCTTAAATAAATAAATTTTACTTAACTTAATTAATCTTATTTAACTGGTTAATTAATCTTACTTAACCGATTAATTAATCTTAACGGTTTAAATCAAGTAATTTAGCCGATTAATTAAATAACGTAACTAGCTGATTAATTAACTTACTTAGCTTACTTAACTGCTAAGTTATCTTAATTGCTAAGTTTGATATACTAGTTTAACAGCTTCCTGATTATGAGTTCTGATGCAAGATACAATGGAACTCGTATTAGTGTATTAACCCAATTCAACTTTAACGATAATCACGAGATCAAAACTTACAACGAATGACAAAGTATAGCCGCATACAGGCATCACTTAAACATCCGTTGGATCAGTTTCAATCGATCGGATAGGGTATCGTACCAGTGATTAGAGTTATTACCTTAATAACGGGCAGAGTTTCGGGATTTAGAAGGTATAATCCCGAGCTACTATTTACTATAATAAAAGCTGAAGGAAAGAAAAGAATTGAGCAGTTTGAAACGTAGCAGTGATCGAGTTAATACCCTGGATTCGTAGCAGCGTCTTGACACCGAAAAACTCGTTTTCAGCAGAATATGACCGTTTTGAGACTGAGATTTCGAACACAGAAGCAAGTCCCATGCAGAGGCTACTTATAGCAACATTTTAGGTTTTACGCGGCCCGCGTAAACCTTAACATGAATCTTACGCGGCCCGCGAGGGCCATAAAGGCGGCAGTAGGGTTTGCTGAGTCATCGGTGGTCTTGACACGTGGACGACACGTGTCCCTTAAGCTTATCCGGAGACTTTCAAGTTGTCGCGGCCCGCGTAGCCTTACCTTATGGCTTACGCGGCCGGCGTGGAAACCAAAAATTCAATTTTCTTGATTTTTCATGAACATTAGGGTTTCAGGGGTCCGGGTTTTCACTTACGGAGCGTTTTAGAACATTTTTGGGCGAGTCGTTACAGCCACCACCAAATCAACCACCACCCAACCAATCCCCACTCATTCCCACCAATCACATACCCATTCAACAACAATTCAACCAATCGCCTCTTATTCCAACATCTCAGGAGGAATTACAATCTAAAGCTGAACAACTGAAGATCTCTCAGCTTTACAGGTAATCAATGGTTACTGATGACCGATTGCCGGCTGGTTGTGGTTCTCAATCTCCGGTGGCAAACTTCGCCATCAAGTACTCGGTAAAGTAATTAGTCGCTTTCGAACCCCTAAGTGGAGATAAGAAGAACTCCTGGTGGTCCTGCTTCCTTTTTTTGCTGAAACATAATGGGTTGCAGGGACAAATCTTGGATGTATTTGGTAAACGAAAATGGTGAATTAGATGATAGTTGTGTTTCTTTCTTTCAAACTGTTTTTTTTTTAAAATATAGGTGGGGTCCACAGTTTAATTATCTCTTTATTATTGTTTTAATTTCTATAAGTGAATACGTGAATTGTCATAAATGCCCCTCATGTGAGGGGCACGTGACAAGTTTTAACCAAGTAAATGGATGAGGTTAGTGTTAGGAGCCAAAAGGGTTAGAAAAAAATACGTTGGGGGCTCAAATGTTAAAAGATTTCTTTTTAGGCTAAAAGAGTAAAAATGATATAACCACATGGGCCAAAATCATAATTTACTCTCAGAATTATCATATGTATTTAATGTCCTGACATTGAAGACTCACCATTATGATATCCTTTTCAGAATATCTAAAAATCTTTAATAATGATCTCTAAGTCTTTTCATATTAACTATGACTTATGACTTATGAACACACATACTTACGTACTTGCTTTTTCGCTGGCTTATAAACTATAAGGGGCCTGGGGCAGTCCGTGATGGATGCCGAGCACACGTGATCGGAAAAAAAAATACGGCCACCGCTAATATGTATCACGCGTTTTAAAATTGAAAATTTGGAACCTTCTTGCTTGTTGACCGTTGATAAGTTACCGTTGTTTCTTCGTCGAATTGAAACGGAATTGATAGATCGGGAATTGGTGATGGAACGAGCGGTTTCTTTGATTACGTCATTGTAGGCGGTGGTGGTGGCAGTCGGAACACCTCTGGAGAGCATAGTGATCGGTGTATCGCTGCTGTGGAGTCGTCGGAAAAGGTTAGGTGCGACGGTTTTGGTGAGGGTACGGAGTGGGTTAGGAGATTGTTGATGATAAAGATATAGAGAAAAGGTTAGGAGATTGACACTGGAGTTGCAGTTATTCACGTTTTTACCCCTGAAATTGGGGGAACTAGTAGTTATTTTTTATTGTTAATTTGTAATTTAAAAAAAAAGGTTGTGAGTGATGGAATTGTATCACAAGTGATGGACATTTCCACTAAAATCCATCACTAGTGATGGAATAATGCTTGATGACATGGCGGAACTTGATTGGAAGTTGTGAGTGAGTGATGAGTGATAAGTGATGACCACCCCTACCCCCTAACTATGAACATAAGACCATGCGTAGTCGTTGGGGTGAATAATGCCCCACCCTAGGGCGTTTTGTGCCATGTGGCTGCCCAGTCAGCAATGAGGCATTATTGGGCGTTTTTACAAAAGGGGTGTAGTGGGGATGTGAGGATTGTGGGGCATTATGTTTGTAATAAAATAAAAATAAAAAAACATTTAAAAAATCTTATTGGCCAAAAAAAGGAAGCTTAAATGTGATTGGCCAAGAAAAAGCCCCACCAGCGTGATTTGTAACACGCCCTAACAAAAAAAAAAACGCCAAACACGCCCATGCGTAGTGGCCCTTCAACGTGATTGGGCGATATTGAGCACAAAAAACGCCCAAATGAGCAGCCACTACGGTGGTCTAAGTAGTTAGCTTTTTTGCTGCTTGCTTTACGTAACAACTAACTCTTCAAACCAGAAAAGAAATAATCTAACTTATAATAAAAGACTCCAAATAATGCCACATGGCATTCTCTCATTCAACCTCAAAATTTTATTTATAATTATTATTTAATAAATTTCTTTTAATATTAATATTAATAACTAATATATAGATATCATTTATTTTTATCTAAGATTATTAAATAACTTCAATTTTGCAATTTAGACCATTTGTTTTTTACTTTTAACCTAAAGTTTTTCATCTTTTCCAATTTAATTCCAACTCTTTTTTATTTTCAATTTTGGTCCACCATACTTATCATCTTTCCCAAGTTTTTCACATCTATTTTTCTCCGTTTAACAAGTTCGACCAACGCGCGGGTCTTGGATTGATTTAGTTATTTTTTTTATGTTTTACGTTTCGGTTTAATTTCTCTGCAACGAGCGTTCGTGATTTAAAGATTTTACGTCTGCTTTTCGCTCGGCGTTATTTTTTTTCGTTTTTATTTTATTTGTTTTTACGAGCTTTTCCGATGTTGGTGGTCGCTGACACTGGTATAACATTGGTTTGATACAGTTTTACAACAATCGCTGCAACGCAGTGAAGATCAAATATAATCAAGTTCCATCCGAAGAAGATCGGTTTCGGGCCGGTATCGTTTGTTTATTTGTTTTTAGTTAGTATGGGTCAAAACAGTTTATTGTTTATGTTATGTATTTGGGCCGGAGGCCATGTCTAGTAGGTCGAACAAATATCAAGTCCAGTTAGGTTATGTTAGAAAACAAGTGGGTTGGGCCGAAGTGAGCGAACCGGTGTGTCTCGCATAACTGCATGAGCGGTTATGATGGAAACGTCACCTCTCTTTGTCAAACGTTGTGACTGTTCAAACATACCCCTTCGCTGCATATAAATTCGGCTGCAAACCCTTGTTCCAGTACGTTGTTCTGATCAGTTTCTGTATTGCAAATTATTATTATTCAAGTTCAAGTTCGATTCAAGTTTGTTCGGTTAGTTTAGTTTATCATTCAGAAATTTCAGTTTGTTCGTTTTCATAATGATGTATTGTGATTACTGTGGATTGTATGAAAACGATTGTGTGTGCGGTCACAACTTGATCCGTTCCGACTGGTCCTGGGTTTCCGATGACGATGATACCAACACGCAGGAGCTTAATACCAGTAATAAATAAATAATCATAATAATAATAAATAAGTAAATAAAGGAAAAAACCGATGTTCCGTGTTTTTTCTAAGTTTCCGGAAACAAACAAATAAATTAGTTTGTAACCAAGTTTTAAAAGTGTTTCAATTAGGTCACTCAAGTTCCAAAAGTGTTCCAATCAGGTCACTCAACGTTCATTTTTTATTAAAATTAAGAGGTTTTTCATCCATTTCACAGGTAACCGTGGTGATGTGGATTTGTGTTTCTTTTTTCTCTTTTATTTGATGTTAACGTCGAGTGATGACGTGGATTTTAACTTGTTTTTTTAATTTTTAATGTAATTAATTTGTTTTTATTTTTTATAAATATAACATTTTCTCTTGAATTAATTAATATATAACTTAATTATAAAGATACTCATATATTAATTTCAAAGATAATCATATCTTTAATCCATAATATTTAAACCAATTTTCTCGGACGACTTACACAAGTTTTAAATTCAAAACAATTCGTTATTCATACGATAACATCCCAAAAATTTCGTGACTCATTTGGATAAGATAATTCTTTATATATTTATCGCCACATAATTAGGTTAACATAGCTTGTTACCTATGCTAACTATAATAAACTTCATAACCTATAAATAACAACACACTTTAGGGTTTATCATTCTTTTCCAAATATTTCATCCTACTCATTCATCATCCTCAACCAGACAACCTTCGTGCGTTTCGATTTCTTCATTTGATCACAGTTAAATCGATCTGTTTTCAACATGGGTAAAATCTTCAACATGTTTTTATACATATTCATATCAAGTTTCGCCTTATCATACGCTCAAAGTTGCAACAATTACACGTTTTCAACCAACCAAATTTACGCTACATGTGTATCTTTACCTGTTTTGAACTCCCATCTTCACTGGAACTACCACTCCAACGGCACCGTCGACGTGGCTTTCCGGCACACCGGATCAACCACATCTCAATGGGTTGCTTGGGCTCTCAACGTTAACAGGTCGGGTATGATTGGAGCTCAAGCTATTGTGGCTGTCACGAGTCCATCCGGGGCGGTTCGAGTTTATACTTCGGATGTAAACAATTACGGGACGGGTTTGGAAGAGAGCTCGTTGAGCTTTTATGTGCCGAGGATGACAGCGGAGAGGGTTAATGGTGATTTCGTGGTTTATGCGAGTTTGGTGTTGCCTAATGGTCGGACGAGGTTTAATCATGTATGGCAGGTTGGTCCGGTTAATAATGGAGTTTTGAGTGTGCATTCCATGAGCCCGGATAATCGGAATTCTGTCGGAGAAGTAGATTTTATCACCGGTCAGATGAGGGCTGGTGGTCGTAGCGGTGATGTGTCACGGCAGCGCCGGAGAAATGTAAGTCATCTTCATTCTGTTTAAAATCTGTTTCCTGTATGATTTTAGCTAGGGCTGGCAATAGATATCTGTATAAGACACGATTAGATTATGAGGTTAGGATCCATCATTTCTTTTTCTTGGTACATTAAACATAAAACTGTGTTATAGACATGAGATATGAAGTAGTTAAAGGAGTTGTATTCATATTTAATACTTGTGTTATACGCGTCATCAGAGACCTGTTAAACCTGATAAGACATGATCTGCCAGCCCTAGTTTTAGCCTTTAGCATAAGACAACTTAAAATAAAAATAAAAAGAAAAAGAAAATGCATGTTTACCGATAGGGTTTGAATAACCGGGTCATGTATCACCTAATATTATGTCCCTTTTATACCTATGAAATTTTTAAGTAATCAACCCATACCAGGTCTAATACCTGAATACCTGTCCTTTGTGTCTTTGTCTCTTTGATTGTGGATTTCCGGTCGGGTTAAGGTACATAGAATCTTGGATATTTTTCATTTAAAGATGATCCACTTGATTAAACATAAAATCTTTGATATTTTTCATATGGGTTTTGTATATTGATGGTGATAAATGTTTGACAGGCTCATGGAGTATTGAATGCGGTTAGTTGGGGAGTATTGATGCCCATGGTATTAGTTTATATAAACATATTTATGTTTTGATATTTATTCATACTTAAACATTATTATTATAATTCCGTTATATGTATGTATAAAAACAATATAGACAAGCGGTTGTATCGGTTGGTTAAACGGTTCATAATTGACGGTTACTCCCGCCAAAACCAACACATTCATAACTTTCGTTATTGTTTGTCCACTTTACTCATTCTTATTGTTACGAATCATGTCTACCAATTCGGTTAACAACCAAAAGTTTCTTATCAAACCACCAAAACCCCACCGTGATGATGATGATGATCATCGGCTTCCGCTAACAAGTGGTATCAGAGCCGGTTATGTAAGTGATGATGATCTAAAGCCGTCGTCAACAATGATGCCATGTATGCACTGCACTGAAGAAAAACATGAACGAAAATGGATGCAGCGGTGTTGTTACTACTGCAATAAGCCGGGCCACATAATCTCTGCATGTCAAGAGAAGGAGAAGGATGAAGAGAGTCAATTACTACGTCTAGTGGTCAATACTGGAACGCAGAAACATCCAGATGCAGATATCCATCAACAAATCGATCAGAGACAAGAATACATGGTGATCGGAACGGACGGTGGATATTGGTAAGATATATGGTATGTTAGCAAAACTTATAAACATCATTTTTCTGGTAACATAGACATGTTTAAGCGAATGAAAAATATGTCGTGTGTGGAAACGGTGACCGGAGAAAATCAATTTTTCTTTATCAGAGGTATTGGTGTGGTTGATGTTATAACCGGGTCCGAAAAGATACGTGTCCAAAGTGTGTTTTACACACCGGACATAGACATAATTGTCTTAAGTCTTGATCAATTAGTGACTCAGGGTTTTACAGTAAAATTTATAGGGGATATATGCAAATTATTTCCGACATTTAGTGTCCCCTTGAACAACAGAAGGAATGGACATACAGGAATGACAAGAGAAGAAGAGATAGGAGAATTAGAAAAACAATATGTGATAGACAAGGGACATGAACATGAGAAGTTTAAATCTGAATTCCTAAACGAGTATTTTGAAAATCTGAATATTTCAACGGATGAACCGGATTGGAATATTCTGATACTACAAGCAATGTCCTTTAAGGATTTTCATGATTGTAAGGCCCTACTGAATATGCTCGAAGATGAAGATTACGTCATTAAGTATAAATATTATCTTGAAATTACATTCAACAATATGATAGAATGGTTTCTCAAGAAAAAACTGGAAATTCACTCAAGACCGTTGCCTGCATATGCTTCAAACAATCGAAAAGTGATGTTATTAGATCTGTATATGGCGGTGAAGAGGGAAGGTGGTCACCGGAGGATCACCGAGAACGGCATGTGGGCTATGATAGCAAAGGATATAGGATTCGAGTATGAAGATGGTGAGTACATGCGTCTGATATACGCTATTTATCTGGATGTACTTGCATACTATTACAAGTTCAAGATAACTCAAGAGAAGGCACTCGGAAAAGAGGAAATAAAGATTGTGGATCCCAGACAGAGCATGAGCGAAGGAGAAAAGGGGGCTATAAATGATGCAGATCAAGTGGAAGCTGCTGGATGTTCAAGCAGTACAGGAGCAGTAGGAAAGGATGCGGAACATTATGCATTATTTGCAGATCAAGAAGGTGTGACCAGAGATTTATATGGGCAGCCAGGAGCAAGTCAAGAAGTTGCTGAAGAACATTATGCATTCTATGATGGTAGTGATTGGCATGGGTTCAAGAAACTGCAACAAAGGAAGAGATTCGATTTCTCAAGAGCAAATAAGGCTGTAAATGAAGCAAACTACAGCGTTACCAAGAACTCCCGTAAACATAATTATGTTTAGGGGAGAGTATTAGTTTATATAAACATATTTATGTTTTGATATTTATTCATACTTAAACATTATTATTATAATTCCGTTATATGTATGTATAAAAACAATATAGACAAGCGGTTGTATCGGTTGGTTAAACGGTTCATAATTGACGGTTACTCCCGCCAAAACCAAGACATTCATAACTTTCGTTATTGTTTGTCCACTTTACTCATTCTTATTGTTACGAATCATGTCTACCAATTTGGTTAACAACCAAAAGTTTCTTATCAAACCACCAAAGCCCCATCGTGATGATGATGGTGATTATCGGCTTCCGCTAACACATGGGAGCTATGTCAGCAAGATATTTAAAGGCGTTTAACGTCGCGAATCCAGCTTGGTTTTACATCCATGCTGCAACCCAAACATCAGCCTATATTGTCGGTGTAGGCGGATGGGCCACTGGACTCAAGCTCGGTAGTGAGTCCATTGGAATCAAACATAATGCTCACCGGAACATTGGAATCATCTTGTTTGCTTTAGGAACACTTCAGGTACACCCAAATGAATCTAGTCGATATCTTTAACAACTGTCATGCATCTAATTTTGACATGAACCATAATTGTTCAAAGTTCAAACTAACACTTTGTAAATATTTGTAGGTTTTTGCTCTACTATGGAGGCCTAAACCGGACCACAAATACAGATTCTACTGGAACATTTACCACCGAAGTTTTGGATACTGTGTGATCATCTTGAGCATCGTCAACGTGTATAGAGGACTTGACATCTTGGATCCTGAGAAGAAATGGAAGAATGCTTACACAGGCATAATTATGTCTTTGGGGGTTATTACACTTTTATGTGAAGCTTTAAAATGGTTCATTGTTGTAAAGAGGACGAACGAAGAGAAAATGACACATGCAGGAACTAATG
The DNA here is from genome assembly GCA_030545235.1 of Helianthus tuberosus. Classification (NCBI taxonomy): domain Eukaryota; kingdom Viridiplantae; phylum Streptophyta; class Magnoliopsida; order Asterales; family Asteraceae; genus Helianthus; species Helianthus tuberosus. The sequence continues at coordinate 8,434,119 of CM060428.1, read as the reverse complement.
GTTCAAATGGTGCCAATGGATATCGCCAGTCAGTATAGATGAGAGATGTTATGTGTTGCTAGATTGTAACTTTACTTTGTGGATGTTGAGAGTTATGTTTTGTTTTTGAGATTTATGCATGGATTTACATATGTATGTGTATACTTTTTTGTAGAATGACTTTGGTGATTAGTTGTTACAAATGGTTAATTATTTCATCGTTTATTGATCTTGACATAGAATATGTCACGATAGAATCATCATAAAAAGCTCATTTATCATCAATTTTTATCTTATTTTTTTCTTTTACTTTTCTTTAAAACGCCCCGCTTGCGGTATGCGTTATGTGTGGGCCATCCGCGGCAAAAGTGGAAAATATAATAATGAATTTGATCATGATAATCTTCCATATTAGATGACACCCAATGAAAGATAGAATAGAAAATGGAAAATATAATAATGAATTTGATTATTCTTGATTCAATCCATATTAGATGACACCCAATGAAAGATAGAATAGAAAATGGAAAATATAATAATGAATTTGATTATTCTTGATTCAATACATAGTACTCATGAAAACGACCAAAGTAATTGCTGCAAGCCCATCAATTCTTCTTGAAAATTATACAATAACCTCATCTTCAATATTTATAACGAGGAGATTAAGAGAGCGGTTTTCGAGTGTGGGGCAGACAAAGCTCCTGGGCCTGACGGATTCAATTTCAACTTCATAAAAAGGTATTGGAATATATTTGAGATTGATTTCCATAACCTGTTGGCTGATTTTTACAGAAAAGGATATATCGACAAAAGTTGCAGCTCTTCTTTCATTACTTTTATTTCGAAATGCAAGGATCCAGTGGGGATGAGAGATTATCGGCCGATAAACCTTATTGGGGTGATTAGCAAATCGATTTCTATGGTTCTCGCTAATCGTCTCAAAAAGGTCATAGGCTCGATCATATCGGAAAACCAAACGGCATTTCTTAAAGGCAGGTATATCCTTGACAGTCCATTAATGGTAAATGAAATAATTTCGTAGATTAATAAGGTAAAAAAAAAGGCGTTCTTATTAAAAACTGATTTTGAAAAGGCTTATGACAACGTTTGCTGGGGTTTTTTTGCTGAATATCAAGGGACAAATGGGTTTTCCCGATCTGTGGTGTAAATGGGTGGAAGGGGTTTTGAAATCGGCTAGATCTGCGGTGTTAGTTAACGGATCCCCTACTTTTGAATTTAGTTGTTCAAAAGGGATAAGACAGGGAGATCCATTATCTCCGTTCTTATTTCTTTTGGTTATGGAAGCCTTGTCTAGCATTTTTTGCAAAGCAGGGTGTGAGGGATTTTTCAAAGGCATTCAAACTCCGAATAACGGTCTGGTTATTTCGCATCTCTTTTATGCGGATGATGCTCTTATTCTTGGGGATTGAGATAGGGAGAATATGAAGAATGTGGCTAGATGTCTTAGAATTTTGTACTTATGTTCGGGTCTCAAAATAAACCTTCACAAATCTAATTTGATATGGGTTGGGGGTGGATTCCGAAGACATAGTTGATATGGCTAATGTGATTGGGTGTAATCCTGATAACATCCCTTTGTCTTAATTGGGTATTAAGGTTGGGGCTAACATGAATAGAATAAGAAACTGGGATCCGATTATAGAAATTTTTGATAAAAGATTATCGGTTTGGAGAGCAAAAACTATGTCTATAGGGGGAACACTTACATTGATTAATTCTGTTCTGGAGAGTATGCCGATTTATTATCTCTCTTTATATAAAGCTCCTGCTGGTATTATTAAGAGTCTTGAAGCAAAGATGCGAAAGTTTCTTTGGGCGGGGTCCAATGATAAAAATAAAATGAATTAGGTGGTATGGGATTGGATCACGTGGCCAAAGAAAAAAAAGGGGGGTTGGGAATAAGCAGATTAAAAGAAGTAAACAGAGCTCTTCTTTTTAAATGGGGATGGAGATATAGAGTTGAAAATCATAACCTTTGGAGGAAAGTTATTGATGCATGTCATAAGAAAAACAATCAAAGAAGTTTTTTGCCTTATAACGGTAAGTCTACGGGGTGCTGGTATAATCATGCAAAATTGATTTCCAAATTAAAATTAAATGGAAAATGTATAAATCAGGTGATTTTGGGCAAAGTGGGGAACGGGGGCGGGGGGGGGGGGGGTATTCGTTTTTGGTTAGACACTTGGATGGGTGATCTTCCTTTCGTGGAAAGATGGCCACATATGTTTGTCCTGGATTCTAATAAATCATGCAGGATCTCGGAGAGATTAGGAACGGATCAAGATACTGGCGGATATAATTGGAGTTGGGTTAGATTACCCGAGTCTGATATGGAGCGAAAAGAGTGGCGGAAACAGGGGCGAACTTACGTTACGAGGAACGGGGTCCCCGGACCCCAATCTTTTTTTTAAAAAGTAGTAGAAACGGTATATAAAATTGTCTATGGACCCCATAAAATAATTTAGTTGGACCTCATAACAATGAAAGTGAGCCTAATGCAGTGGTAAAACCCCTTGTTTACACACAAAAGGTCATGGGTTCGATACCTGTTTCTTCGTTTTTTTTTGTGTTTTTTTTGGACCCCATTGTCCAAAAATCATGGGTCCGCCACTGGGCGGGAATGCCTAGAAGCTATAAACATGGTGAGATTGTCAAATAATAAGGACACGTGGATTTGGAACATAGATAAAAAGGACGGTTTTCTCGGTGAACTCGGTGAAAAAGGTGTTAATTTCTGATAGGGGAAATAGTCACCTCCCCAACTTTGAATGGAGCAAATGGGTACCTATTAAATGCAATATTATGACATGGAGAGGTTGTTGGTGCAGTTTTTGTGTCCGATGTTGTTCGAATAGTTTAGTTTGTATTTTATGCTGATTATGTAATAGTTAGTGAAACGGTTAAACAAATGTGTATTGACCCGCTCATTTGAAGTGATCAAACGAGAGGGTTATGAGTTTGACCGTGTGTGTGTGCAAGTGAAGTGGGTGTGGCTATAAATACCACCCCTTGTCTTTCATTTGCACTAGAGAGAGAGTTAGAGTGAGTGAGCTCATTTGAGAGAGTTCACAGTGAGTTGTTTGGTTTGGGGGAGAGATCACCACTTGGTCTCTCCCCGGATGTATACTCCTTTGGTATTAGTTCGGTTATCTTGTAATCGGGGCGATTTGTAATGTTTTACTACCGATTAATACAAAGAAGTTTTGTTTATCCATCTCTAATCTCTCCCGTCTTGAACTAATCTCACACTAATCACGGTTTCGGTCACGAAACACGGTCCTTCAGAGGTAACTTGGATCGTCTGGCCACTAGAGTCAACTTAAGAAGAAGGAACATGGATATGGCTTTGTTTATGTGCCCTTTCTGCGACGAGTACGAGGAATCGGTGGAACATTTATTTACTGCTTACTCAGTGGCGATTAGAGTTTGGGCGGCTTTTAGTAATTGGTGAAAGATTCCCCCGATATTTGCTTTCGATTTTAATGATATGATGGAAATTCATAATTCTAATCAAGGAGGAAAAAATACGAAGAAGATTTTACGGGGACTGGTTATAATAGCGTGTTGGAGTATTTGGAAGGCCAGGAACGAATTGGTTTTCAATCAGATCAGGAGAAATTATCAAGAGATTATGATTGAAATTAAAACGAAAAGTTTTGGGTGGCTAAAAAATAGAACATCATGTAGTTATATAAGTTGGAAGGAGTGGTGTAAATATCCCATGTATATGTTGTAATTTTGTCCTTTGTCCTTTGCCCGTTTTGGGTCAGGGACGTTGTTTTGTTTTGGCCTTTTGCCCGTTTGGGTCGTAGGTTGGTTTTTTTTAATGAAGTTTTATTTTCAAAAAAAAAAAAAAAAAAAAAACTTATTAACTCAATATAAACCAATTATGCGATTATAATCCAAATGTCAGCACTCTAAATTAAAATGATTAAACGCGATGTATATAAAAGTCAAAACATAATTGTTTACCGTAAAAGCGATATCATCATAATTGCTTACTTACCTGGTCGTTTTCCTGCAATTTGATTCACTCTCAAACCCTGGTAACAAAACATATAAAGCTACAAAACGAATTAAACGAATCGAAACAAAATTTAGACAAAAGGTCATGGAAATAAATGGATTTGGTAATTTAATATTTTAACCACAAAAAAGAACAAAGTTTATGTTCTCCATCATTCTTACTTCCATCATCGCTTTGAGATCATTTAACTAATACAGTCTACTCTTATTTGTTTAAGTCATTTTCATCATTTACGGAACACAACGGTTATGCCGAAAGACGTCATCAGCACATTGTTGAAACCGGGTTGGCGCTCCTCTCTCATGCCAACTTACTGGTTACTTTTTGGCAGTTCGCTTTCACCACCGCCATTTATCTCATTAATCGACTTCCTACTTCAACCTTACAAAACAAATGTCCCTTCTACCGCTTATTTAATAAATAACCTATAAACAAAGCTGAAAACAAAATCAGTTTCTAAACAATGACTTCATGAAACTGAAAATCATTAAAGTAAACACAAATTAAGTAACAACCAACCTTAATTCACAAGCCTGCAAATATAAAGTTGCCACATGAATAATCAAGTAGAACTTGCTACAAAAATAATAAAGTGTGAAAACAATCTCAAAAACTTCTCTGTAATTAAAGCGACTCAATTTAGTTAACTACATAAACAATCCAACAATGAATTTACCGTCCTTCTCCTTCTCTTTCACATTTCCAACTCCTCAACAACCATCCGGCAGAGGTTACTTCTAATCAACAAACAGATTGTGAAAAACAGAGGATCAAGAAACATAGGTGCATCCAACATTACTAACATGGGTGAATAAATCAACAAAACATATTGTGAAAAACAAAAACTACAAACATATCAAAATCAATCTACTCGTAATCACATGATACAACAAAGCAAGCATCTGAATAAACAATAAAAAATAAAAGACAAAAATCAAAAGCTATAAAAAGTTATTCATATATATATATATATATATATATATATAAACAATAATAAAAACATTATTACAACATACCAGGGTCACCGATTAACAGGAGCATGTACAAAAGGGTTCATTGTGTACGATAAGAAACCCTAGGAGAGCTTCTTCTTCTTCTGAAGGTACAAAAGGGTTCATCGTGTTCAGTATAAGAAAATAGATAAAACCAAATAAAATTTCTGAATGAGAAAATAGATCTTACATGATTATTCTCTTCTTCAACTACTCAACGGTACATGATTTAGGGTTTCAAACGCAGATGTATCCAATAGATGTAACCTCTGCCGGACGTTGTTGATGAGATGAAAATGTGAAGAAGGAGAATGATGAACAACAGAGATAAAGGGGATCTTGTATGGAAAGGTAAAGGAGAAGAATGAAATAGGGTTTGTGAAAATGTGAGAATAAATGGCAGTGGTTACTGTTGGACGGGAAAAAGGGAAAAACGATGCCCTAATTAAGTGACACGTGACCCAAATCACTTTCATTTATTATATATAATAGATTAAATTGTTTTTTTAATTTTGGTGGGGTCACAGTTTAATTATCTTTTTATTATTGTTTTAATTTCTATTAGTGAGGTGAATTGCCATAAATGCCCTTCATGTGAGGGGCACATAACAAGTTTTTAACTAAGTAAATGGATGAAGTTAGTGTTAGGGGCCAAAAGGGTTAGAAAAAAAGACGTTGACGGCTCAGATGTTAAAAGATTTCTTTTTGGGCTAAAAGGATAAAAGTGATATAACCACAGGCAGTGGCGAATCTTGAGATTTTCGACTGGGGGGTCGAAAACGTATATATCAAAAATTTCTATAAAAACGGGGGGGGGGGGGGGGGGGGGCAAAAACGTATATACCCAAAAATTTATATACGAAAACTACATACTCTCCACTAACGAGCGAAAAGTTCGGAGGGTCGGCCGTCACCTCCCGCCCCCACAAAGCTACGCCTGTGACACCTGTGTCACTTCAACCATCAAACAAATGCCAAACCAATGAAATATTGTATTTCATACTTGGGATTTGTAAAAATATGTGTATCATTTGCACATATCAACTCTTGTTCGATTTCAAGCTTTAAATCGCTTTCTGGAGGGTTATACGCGCTCTGATACGTAAATATAACCAGTTTAATGCAACGAACAATCCGGAATAGTGAAATAGGCTTAACATACCTTAAATAACCTCCACATAACTTAGAAATAAGTTTTGGATGGTTTGGTGTGTTGAAATCAAGTTTGTTCGATCGTAGGGACTAATTGTGTCAAACTGCGAAACTACACCGATTTGTATAGTAACGAACATTCCAGAACTTGATCATAAGTTAAATATGCCCTAAATATCCTTCACATATCTTAGAAATAGGCTTTGAAGTGTTTTGTGCGCTAAAATAAACTTTCATGATCAATAGGGACTAAAAGCGTCAAAAAGTGCACAAGTTTGCATTTTCGCGCATATCTTACGTTCTGAATATATCCGGACATCCAAAAATTTATGTAAGCATTAAATATTTTATTTTAGTGTTTGGCATAATAAAATTCCATTCGTCACTCAATTTGGATCGTTTTTGCGTTCGTTACGACTTCCGTCGTAATTTATCGAACAACGCAACCGTACTACCAAACGTACCGACATCTGAAATATTTTTGAGCATGTTTTAAGTTCCCTATACTTTAACTTCATTTTAGAGCTTTGAAATGGGGTTAACGGGGCTTAAACGTGTCAAAAATACATCAAATAGCAAGTTTGGGGCTTCAGGGGCCTGTTCTGCCATTTACAAAGTTGCTGACCTGCAGGGTCCTTACGGACTGTATGGGTATCCTCTTGCAGTCCGTAAGCAGGTCCCAGACAGCAGAATGTGTTTCCAGCCATTTCCAGCTCTTGCAAATGATTTTTGATCAATTTATGGGCCAATTTTGATGGTTTTTGAGTACCCCTTGTATTCAAATACCATGTGCCCACTTGTACGGATGAGATCAAAGCTCAATCTTCGAGAAATGATCCTAACGGTTTTGCGAAAACTATATATAGCATGACCCTCATTCCATTTTCTGCACATTTGGTCTGAGATTTCTCTAAGTGGTTGTGATATTTCACTTCCTACCTGAGAAATACTTAGAACCAAATCTTATTGGACCCTTTGTAAGTCCTCTTTCATTCTTTTATCACTTTCTAGCTTAAAAGTCAAACTTTGTTTGACTTTCTGCATTGACCAGTCTATGGTCAATGAGAAGTTCGTTTGAACTTCGCAACGTGAGCGTAATCACGATGGTTATAGTCCCTAGTGACTATACCTACTGATTACCACGTTGTTTAGGTGTAGTGACGAGTCGTAGTTTCAGCCAAAATGCGTGTTTATGCGTATTTAGTAACCAAACTACTCTTAGGTATCAAAACCGTTTGTTTTGATATCCAACTTGTTTTCAAACTTTGTTAAACATGTTTTAAACATGTTTAGCTCGTCACTTTTAGATTAGTGCTTATGTAGGGTCGTAAGGTAAGCGATCTAAACAATCGCTTATACTTTCGAACCCGACCCATTTGGTCGATCTTTAGGATCCGACCAAACGCTTTAGGTGACCATAGTTGTATAGGGAATAACCTTCCGAGGTTATACCTTATGGTCACTTCGTTTAAGTAGTTGTATGATAAGTAGTTTATATGCCTTAGGAAAATTACCAAAATACCCTTTTCATGCATAATTGATAATTAAGCATATGTAACCTAAACTTTTGTCACGTAACTGATTATGTAACATATTTAAACATGTTTTGGCATATAATACTTATCATAGGACTAGTTAGATGTCTCGAACGCGCATTTGCGCACACGACACGTTAAAGTAGCGTAAACTACCTTAATGAGTCGCGATGGGTCGTAAGCACTTAGGATAGGTTTCCTTTTAGGATGTAGGCTTTGTTAGACCATATTATATGAGTTCTTACACTCATTTGGGTTACGAAACCTCATCCTATCCGATCTTCCGAATTAGGTCCGGTTTATTTATGTAGTTACCTATATTAGGTGCCGTTTGATTCCGTGCTCCCTCTAGCTTGCTTGGTAGTTGTTCAAGACTCCTAACCACTCTCAAGTGAGTACATAGTCCCCTCTTTTACTGTTTTCAAATGTTTTGGGGTGAAGCATGTGTACCTATTTGTTATGTTCTTGTTTTCAAAAGTATAATTGATTATACATATTAGTACTTATCTTTTTACAAACTGAATGATTATTTATGGTTTAAACTCTATTTTTTCCAAAGATTATAAAATTAAATTGTTGGATAGTACTTATTTTATGTTCACCAGACCGGTTGGTAGTATGATATAGCGCTATAGGATTTGACACCCCATTCCTGTTGTCATGGAATGTCTGAAACCAATTTGTTTCTCCATCCAAATAGGGATTGCCTTTGTGGTATCCCTATAGTCTCAAAGGTGTATTTTGATGCACTAGGTCTGAATGAATTCTTAAATCACATTATTTTTGTATATTTTGATATGCTCTCATATGTGATATCGTACAAAACCAACATATATTTTGTTAAAAATCTAAAACATAGTTTAATATGTTGTTTGTAATCCAAAACATAGTTTAATATGTTATTTGTAATCCAAAACATAGTTTAATATGTTATTTGTAATCCAAAACATAGTTTAATATGTTATTTATAAATCCAAAGTATACTTTTGATATACTACTGAAATTTTTTATTTTAAACAACTAAGGTATATTTAATATACTATTTGTTTTACAATTGGGTTTTGGGTTAGTGTTTAGATAACGGGACGGGTGTAATATGATGAAAACATGGTAGATACGCCGCTGGTACTTCTTATATATAAGTGTTTTCATCACATTACATACCTTGTTGTTATTTAGTACACTTGGGTTAACAATATTGGAACTGAAATATATTTTAATATATTACTTATTCGACTTTCTTAAAAACCAAAGTATATTTTTATATATACATTAAACCTTTTTATCAAAATATTGTTTTTCAAACAATATATTCTATACAAACTCATTTTTCTTACTTATTAAATTTTCTATGAATTATTATTTTTATCATCTGATTTCTTATAAAGTTTTAGTATGATTTATAAAAAGAAAACCTTTTACAAGGATCACGACTACTTTTATTAAAACTTTTTCTGTAAACTCATAAGTCATGAATCCTAATTACAATAAAACCTATGTATCTCACAGACATTTTTATGCTGACGTACCTATTTTTACACATGTTTCAGGTGCTGCTTTGTGATGATTGATGATATATGCTACACTTAGGATGGACTCGTGCCTCAGCGACTTTAAAATTTGAAAGACAATATTTGTATTTATCTGATTTGTAATAGAACAAAGATTTCAATGATTCAATAAAACAAAATTATTTGATCCATGGTTGTGAAACAATGATTCTGTTACATCACTCCCCGACTTTTCCGCCACGTCTTGTTGTTTTACGTGGTCGGGGTGTGACAACGCCGTTGACCACAGGGGCCAAAATCGTAATTTACTCTCAGAATTATCATACGTATTTAATGTCCCGACATTGAAGACTCACCATTTCCTTTTCAAAATATCTTATAATATAATGATGTCTAAGCCTTTTCTTACGTACTTGCTTTTTCGCTGCATAGGAACTATAACTATGAACATAAGTAGTTAGCTTTTTTGCTGCTTGCTTTACGTAACAACCAATGTTTTTAAAATCGGACCGGATGTCGAACCGGACACCAAAGAGGGCCACTGGTCGGACAGGTCGAACCGGATTTTAGAACCGGATATATATATATATATATATTATATATTTATTAAATATTATAATTTATAAAAACGTAAATAAAGGAATAAAACTTTGTTGCATCCATCACTCAAAATCAGTGTAGATTGAACCGTATTCCATACTCACATATCCACCACAAGAAAAAAAATGCATCCTTAAAATTTCAAAACAACTCTTTTTTTCCCTCTCTTTCAGTGTTGGTTTTTTTTCTATTTTTTATTTATTTTACATTATGTAATATTACACTCAACTCAAGTATACAACCACTTACTTGAAAATCACATCAAATCCTGACACACTCTTTCCTTGAAAAACTGATCACCTTCTCCAACTTTTCTCCCATCTTCTTTTAAACCCTATCTTTACAACTTCCGGTCTCTAAAACACAGCAACAACAGAACACTTGTATAACTTGCAACCTCTCAACAAAAACAAGCAGATCCGGTCCAACCTTTCAGTGAAATTCCGGCCGAACCGCCGGCCGAACCTCCGGCTAACTGCAGGTCCGGTCTGTTCTGGTGAATCGGCCCGCCGAAGACAGCGGATCCCGGCCCGCCCGGTCGGACCGGCCGGTCCGGTCCGGGTTTGAGAACATTGGTAACAACTAACTCTTCAAACCAGAAAAGAAATAGTAATAAATAATCATAATATAAATAAGTGAATAACGGAAAAAACCCATGTTCCGTTCCGAAAACAAACAAATAAATTAGTTTGTTTCAGGCTTTATAGTTAAATCTAACTTATAATAAAAGATTCCAATAAATGCCATGACATTCTTTCCTTCAAACTAACGAATCTTATTTATATTTTATTTTAATATTTTTCTGGAACTAAAAATACATGAATATCAACAGATTTAACTATATATCTCTTTCGAAGTGTATATATCCATTAATGTATATGTATCCACTAAAATAGGAAGTGATGATGAATGAGATTTAAAGATTTTATTTGAAATAATAATAATACCAATTTTAAAGGATATATATGATTTGTTAATTAGTTTATAAAAAATATATATGTAAAAAGATGTGTAGAATACATATGTGGCCAATGAGAAAAAAAAAAAACTAGAAATAGTTATCCAAATTAAAAAGTAAAAAATGTATTAGATTTAGATCTATGTTCGGGGTAGCTATTAGTGGTGTTCTTCTAGATTTTTTTCGGGTTATTGTTTTTTCGGTTCAAATTATTTGGGTTTTGACTTGAAAAAGGTGGCCTGATAACTGATCTATTTAAAGTTTGGATTGGTCGGGTCTGGGTTATCTAGGTCCGGGTTAGTTTGGGTTGGGTTCTTCGGTTTTCGGGTCTGGATTATTCAGGTCCACGCCATTTCACCGATAATGATTATATATGCGCTTATGATTTACATTTTTTTGCGATATTCAACCCGTGTAATATGCGGGTTTGTAAGCTAATTAATTAATATTTAAGTTAATTATAAAGATAATCATATATTAATTTCAACGATAATCATATCTTTAATCCACAACATTTAAACCAATTTTCTCGGACTTCTTATACAACTAGTGGGTTTACCCGCGCGTTGCAGCGGGATCCAAAAAAGGTTGCAATACAACTATGTGATTACGTACAAGTGCAAAAATACATATTCTCTACAATGTTGTTATTAAATTGTTGGAGTTAAGTTTAAGAATAGAAAAAAGTCAAATATGATATACAAATGCAAAATTAGAAATAAATAAATAAATAATCTCAACCTCAATCTGGAAGGATTCCTAGCTTGGTAAACAACCCCTTAAAATCCCCTTTCCAAGGCCGTGAGAGTTGGAAAAGGATAAATCGTGTTTGATCGAGGAGTGGGTTAAGAGGAAGGGCTCTGATGCTCTCTCTTTTCTGTGACAATGGAGGAATGAAATCATATTCGAGGGAGAGGCGAGTGATGCGGGAGACCTGATGGAGATGGACAGATGGTGTCGAACTTTACTTTCGGTCCCGGGGTAGATAGATGGAGGTGGGAGGCAGATTACTCCGGTTCTTTCTCTGTGAAATTGGCTAGATCAGTCATAGAGACCACCTTTTTTGGCTCTAGCAAGCCTGTGTGCAACTGGCTCATTTAGCATGAAAGAAGCCATGTTTTATATATTTTGCCTTATCTATTCAGGTCAATAACCTTAAACCAAAAACATTAGCAAGCCCATACCCCTCAAATGAAGATATAAATACAATCCACCATATGTGATTAACATAATAGCAAATTTGGAAAAACCAGTTGTGACAGTGGCCATCATCATAAAATATTCTATAAAAATATTGGTTATGCATGATGCAAAATTTATAAAAAAAAAAGAATTCATAATTTCTACATATTAAGTTATGTTATACTTTTAGGTTATAATTTCTGAATTAATTAAGGCTCTAGTATAAACCAACACAAAATGAGCCTAACAGTGAGCCAACGAGTCATGCTTACCTTGGGTTGGGTTCAACATGTTTACAAGCTGAACCGGCTTGGCTCAGCTTCTTGACAAACAACCCACTTTCAAGCAAACTTCAAGCGAGCTGCAAGCGTTTTTTAATTGGTTCAATATGGGTCAAACTGGGTGCACTTTTTATCAACTTAGATATTAACTATTCAAGTGGAAACAATCAAGATCTATTAACAAGCATCCCTAGTTTTGTAGAGTTTATAGTGAAATTCAAAAGATAAAAAAGGAGTTATTGAGCAATTAATTGAAAGCAATTTTAAACATAATAAAAACATACAACAAAAGAATGAAAGTACACACTTGCTTAAAAGGCTGAGATGCACAAAATTGCCATGCACTTCTTTTGCATGATTAAAGAAATAAATAAAGAATCAGAAGATTTAAAACAATTGGAAGAACAATAAATCCAAATAGACATGTATGCCTCAAAAGACTTAAAAGTTAAAACAATTGCAAGAACAATAGAGCCAAATAAACATGTATGCCACTTGCAAATTCGTCATTAAAAATTCTTCCATACGTGAAAGAATCAATATTGTCACCCCACATTCGCATAATATACAGAAGACATCTATCTGTAAACAAAGGATAACAATATTACATCAGTTATTCTCAGTACTTTTTGTACTACAGGTATGAGCTCTAAGAAATCACAAGCAATAGAATCAAGCTAAGTAACATTCAATAGAGAGGTCTCCTCAATAAACAATGGGAGGAACCTGAAACTACCAACTCTCTAATAACCACAACTAAGACACATACATATACATATACACTAATACTCATGTAGTTGGTTGTATAGCTAGTACATGAGATACAGTTAAGTTAGGTATACCTGGATAGCTAACCTGATAGATGACTGTAGATGTCAACATATCCCCAAAAAAAGCAAAGTTGTCAGTTCATCCAATAGCAATAAACTGACTCCCGTCATTTACAAAATCCTACCACCAATCAACAAAGTAAATACACAACTAAACATGAAATAAACATAAATATATTGACAAGCGTAAGAACAGAAGCAAGGGGTCTGGAAACGACAAAGAGATTCAATGGAACCAAAAACGAATCGACAAAAATGAAATTGATTCAACACCTGAAATCGCCCCATCTCTGATTCTACTTTGCCAATCATCTTCTTTCGATTCATCTACGAGAATGTGGTTGAGGAGTTGTTGCCACAAAACCTTATATGAGCAATTTTCGGACCAGATCCAAAATAGTTGAATCGAAAGAGGAACTCACGGGAACCCTAAAAATATGTTATTCTGTAACCTCCTTAATCTATAATTGAAGACGAAGAGGGGCAGAGAGTCTTGTATATGTGTGTGGGAAGCACAAATGATTCATCGGACGCATTCAATCCCAAAAACGATCGAGGATTTTAGGTGGTTTCAAAGAAAGCTGAAAGGGCTTCTCTTCATGTCTCACGTCTCAGTAATTAAACACAAATCAAAATCTTTCAATATATGTAACTTACAAATTGAATTTTGTATGATGTTCAGCATTTACTAAACCAAATTATAATGACTTAATTATAAAATTCAATCAAATCATCGGTTACGGAAAAGTTGATAATATAACAATATAACATCCCAAAAATTAGATATAGATAAATTCGTTATTCATACAATAACAATATAACATCCCAAAAATTTCTCGTCTCATTTGGATAAAATAATAGATTAACCGTATATAATAATACCGTACTTAAATTCTTGATATATTTATCGCCACATAATTAGGTTAACATAGCTTGTTTCCTATGCTAACTATAATAAACTTCATAACCTATAAATAACAACACACTTTAGGGTTTATCATTCATCATCCTCAACCAGACAACCTTCGTGCGTTTCGATTTCTTCATTTGATCACAGTTAAATCGATCTGTTTTCAACATGGGTAAAATCTTCAACATGTTTTTATACATATTCATATCAAGTTTCGCCTTATCATACGCTCAAAGTTGCAACAATTACACGTTTTCAACCAACCAAATTTACGCTACATGTGTATCTTTACCTGTTTTGAACTCGCATCTTCACTGGAACTTCCACTCCAACGGCACCGTTGACGTGGCTTTCCGGCACACCGGATCAACCACATCTCAATGGGTTGCTTGGGCTCTCAACGTTAACAGGTCGGGTATGATTGGAGCTCAAGCTATTGTGGCTGTCACGAGTCCATCCGGGGCGGTTCGAGTTTATACTTCGGATGTAAACAATTACGGGACGGGTTTGGAAGAGAGCTCGTTGAGCTTTGATGTGCCGAGGATGATAGCGGAGAGGGTTAATGGTGATTTAGTGGTTTATGCGAGTTTGGTGTTGCCTAATGGTCGGACGAGGTTTAATCATGTATGGCAGGTTGGTCCGGTTAATAATGGAGTTTTGAGCATGCATTCCATGAGCCCGGATAATCGGAATTCTGTCGGCGAAGTAGATTTTATCACTGGTCAGATGAGGGCTGGTAGTGGTAGCGGTCGTGTGTCGCGGCAGCGCCGGAGAAATGTAAGTTATCTTCATTCTTAATTCTGTTTAAAATCTGTTTCCTGTATAGTTTTAGCTAGGGCGGGCAATAAATATCTGTATAAGACACAATTAGATTATGAGGTTAGGATCCATCATTTTTTTTTTCTTGATACATAAAAACATAAAACTGTGTTATAGAAATGAGACATGAAGTAGTTAAAGGAGTTGTATTCATATTTAATACTTGTGTTATACGCGTCATCAGAGACCTGTTAAACCTGATAAGACATGATCTGCCAGCCCTAGTTTTAGCCTTTAGCATAAGACAACTTAAAATAAAAATAAAAAGAAAAAGAAAATGCATGTTTACCGATAGGGTTTGAATAACCGGGTCATGTATCACCTAATATTATGTCCCTTTTATACCTATGAAATTTTTAAGTAATCAACCCATACCAGGTCTAATACCTGAATACCTGTCCTTTGTGTCTTTGTCTCTTTGATTGTGGATTTCCGGTCGGGTTAAGGTACATAGAATCTTGGATATTTTTCATTTAAAGATGATCCACTTGATTAAACATAAAATCTTTGATATTTTTCATATGGGTTTTGTATATTGATGGTGATAAATGTTTGACAGGCTCATGGAGTATTGAATGCGGTTAGTTGGGGAGTATTGATGCCCATAGGAGCTATGTCAGCAAGATATTTAAAGGCGTTTAACGTCGCGAATCCAGCTTGGTTTTACATCCATGCCGCAACCCAAACATCAGCCTATATTGTCGGTGTAGGCGGATGGGCCACTGGACTCAAGCTCGGTAGTGAGTCCACTGGAATCAAACATAATGCTCACCGGAACATTGGAATCATCTTGTTTGCTTTAGGAACACTTCAGGTACACCCAAATGAATCTAGACAATATCTTTAACAACTGTCATGCATCTTTTGACATGAACCATAATTGTTCAAAGTTCAAAGTTCAAACTAACACTTTGTAAATATTTGTAGGTTTTTGCTCTACTATTGAGGCCTAAACCGGACCACAAATACAGATTCTACCGGAACATTTACCACCGAAGTATTGGATACTGTGTGATCATCTTGAGCATCGTCAATGTGTATAGAGGACTCGACATCTTGGATCCTGAGAAGAAATGGAAGAATGCTTACACGGGCATAATTATGTCTTTGGGGGTTATTACACTTTTATGTGAAGCTTTAAAATGGTTCATTGTTGTGAAGAGGAAGAAAGAAGAGAAAAGGACGCATGAAGGAACCAATGGTTCAAATGGAGCCAATATTGGCCAGTCAGTATAGATGAGAGGTGTTATGTGTTGCTAGATTGTAACTTTACTTTGTGGATGTTGAGAGTTATGTTTTCTTTTTGGAGATTTATGCATTGATTCAATACATAGTACTCATGAAAACGACCAAAGTAATTTGCTGCAAGCCCATCAATTCTTTTTGAAAAGTATACAATAACCTCATCTTCAATACTTATTAAGTAACTCAATATAAACCGATTATGCGATTATAATCCAAATGTCAGCACTTTAGATTAAAACACGATGTATATAAAAGTCAAAACATAATTGCTTACATAAGTGCTTACCTTAAAAACGATATCATCATAATTGCTTACCTAGTCGTTTTAAAATGTTTAAACGTGATGTATATAAATGTCAAAACATATTTGTTTACCTTAAAAACGATATCATCATAATTGCTTACTTACCTGGTCGTTTCCTACAATTTGATTCACTCTCAAACCACTGGTAACAAAACATATAAAGCTACAAAACGAATTAAACGAATCGAAACAATTTTTTTTTTAAAGGAAATAAAATCGCCAATATCATTCCACACGAAAAAAATGGATTTGGTAATTTAATATTTTAACCACAAAAAAGAACAAAGTTTATGTTCTCCATCATGCTTACTTCCATCATCGCTTTGAGGTCATTTAATTAATACAGTCTACTCTTATTTGTTTAAGTCATTTTCTTCATTTACGGAACACAACGGTTATGCTGAAAGGCGTCATCAGCACATTGTTGAAACCGGGTTGGCGCTCCTCTCTCATGCTAACTTGCTGGTTACTTTTTGGCCGTTCGCTTTCACCACCGCCACTTATCTCATTAATCGACTTCCTACTTCAACCTTACAAAACAAATGTCCCTTCTACCGCTTATTTAATAATTAACCAAACTACAAAAAATTACATAGTTTTGGTGGCTTGTGTTACTCTTGGCTACGACCGTATTCCCCTCTTAAACTTCATTGTCGATCCACCCCATGCAATTTTGTTGGATATTCATCCAATCAAAGTGCTTACCACATTTATGATCTAATTACTCCTAAAATCTATTCCTCTAGGCATGTGGTCTTCATTGAAAATGAGTTTCCATATGCTCGACTTAGAACGTGGGGTATGGTGGGGCTTGGGTTGGGGGCATGAGTTGACACGTGGAGTTGGAGCCCCCCCACCGGTGAGTGACGTGTCCGTAGGGTATGGCGGGGCTTGGGTTGGGGGCGTGGCTTGGCAGTTTATTAAAAAAAAATTACAAAAAAAAAAAACATACAACATTAAAAAAAAACCTAAAATTTTATTAATTACAAAATAAAAAAAACCTAAAAACGATTACAAAATAAAAAAAACCTAAAAATTACAAAAAAACCTAAAAACGATTACAAAATAAAAAAAAACCTAGAGCGTTAGGTAAATTTCAAAAAGTGCGAGCTTGTCGAACGGCCTTCGCTCCTTGCCCCGAAACTCAATGTTCGCCACCGCCACCCGGTCCTCGTGGCTTAACTCGCCGCTTGGAACGGCTTCGTAGTAGGCCTTGAAACGATCGAGCTTGGGCCGTAGCTCGCGCCATTTATGTTGGCACGCGTTGAGGTTGTGCCGGTCGTGTCCGACGTTATGTCGGTAGCTTGCGAATGCTTCTGGCCAATATCATGTTTGGCCGGGTTGTCGCCCCTTCATAGCGTCAACGACGCTTGTGACGAGAGCCAATTCTTCTTCGTGGGTCCAAGAGGCCACCTTCTTCGGGTTGGGGTAGCCGGTGGGGTAGCGGTGGACAGCGATGGTTTGGGATGGGGTAGCCGGTGGGGTTTGGGGTTACATTTATAGGGGATGTTGGGGGTTGGAGTGACCGCTTGGCTTGGCCAAACGGTTGGAATTTAAAATTCAAACACCCGCTATGACGTGGCGGTGGACAGCGAATAGGAGGCCGCCACATCGGATCTCAAGCCCGCCCCATGCCCGGCTTCAAACCCAAGCCCCAAGGGCCACGCCCCAACCCAAGCCCACCTGGGGTGGTGGCTTGGGCGTTTTCCCCCAACCCAAGCCCCATACCCCATAGTCTTAGAACATGTGTAGTGAGAGGGGAAGATAATGTTGCCATGTGGCGGTCCAGTCAGCATGTGAGCATTATGGGGCATTATTTTAAAACGGGTGTAGTGGTATATTTCTCCATAACCCCCATTCGATCATTATCCATATTTATACATCCAACCGTGGAAGGGTCTGATTGGCCCAAGATTTTTTCCACCTGGTGTTCAATTTGGAACGCCCAAACCCAAATTCGCAACAAAAACGCCCATGGGGGCGGTAGAAGGGCGTGATTGGGCTTTTTTTTAGAGAAAACGTCAAAAAACCCCACTACTGGTAATCTTATTGGTTTCTCATTAGCTTCACCACCACACCATATTGGACCACACTTTTTCTTCCCATCTTCCACTCATCGCCCACCCCTACATCCAACCCCACCCCTATGTGAACTCCCAACTATGCTTCACCTACTATGACACCAAATAATTCTACTTCACCAATTTCAACCAATCACACACCTGCTGCCACTCCACTTATTAATTCTCCAACTCCAACATCCCAATTTACCTCACAATCACCATCCGCCACTCATTATTCTTCACCTACTAATACTATGGATGCTGTACCATCTTTTCAACCTTCCTCGTCTCTCTCTTCAAAACCACATACACGTTCAAACCCCTAACCAAACTCCAAATATCACAATTCAGATTACATTCCTTTCACCAACACTCCATCGAATCCAACAAAAGAACCACCCACTATTGCTCATGCATTAAAACATCCTTCTTGGCGTCTTGCCATGCAAGAAGAGTATGATGGACTCGCACGAAACAACACGTGGACACTTGTTCCCTCTATGATTGCACCTAATCTTGTGGGGTTGCAAGTGGGTTTTTAGCACAAAATACAAACCGGATAGATCGGTTGAGCGTCTAAAGGATTTCATCAACGACCCAGTATTGATTACGTTGAAACCTTTAGCCCCATGATTAAACCCTCAACCCTCCGACTCATTCCCTCAATAGCTATTTATCAAAAATGGTCTCTTAGACAATTAGACATCGATAACGCCTTCTTACAAGGTACCCTAAGCGAGGTTGTCTACATGGCTCAACCACCGGGTTTTATCTATCCATCTTTTCCAAATCATGTATGTAAACTAAACAAAGCAATCTATAGTCTTCGCCAAGCCTATCGTGCTTGGTATGATGAGCTCAAATCCTATCATACTACACAAGGCTTTAAACCTACTATATCCGATCCCTCTCTTTTCACTTTCACCGCCGGTCCTTCTCCAATGTAAATCCTAGTCTATGTTGATAATATAATTCTCACCGGTCCCTCCGAATCCACACTTACTCCGTTTTTCCATACCTTAGCTACTAAATTTTCTTTAAAAGATCTTGGTACACTATCATATTTTCTCGGTATACAAGTTCTTTCACACTCTCATGCACTACTAGAAACCTGCTACTATTCATACCAAAACTTCCTACGCATTTCATGCGAATGAAAATGCTGACATTTTTCCTACGAAATTCCGACGTAAAAGAGAGGGTCTTAATTTTGTGACAAAAAAAAAAAAAAAACGACAAAAAAGTGACAGATGGATTTGCGTAGAAGAAGTGTCGGAAAATTCCGACAGATTTCCGATGAAATCCGTTTTCATTTTAACCATTAGTCTGAAATTCGTAGGAATCGGTATGCATAGGAAAAGCGTCGGCAATTTCCGACAAAATTCCAACGGAATTCGTTTTCATTTTAATGATTAGTAGGAAATGCATAGGAATCCAATTTATCATAAAAAAATATTCATAATAAAATAATGGTATTAAAATATAAAATTTTATTATTTATAAAAATATATGTTATTTTTAAATTAATTTATTACTATCAGTAGGAACCGTGTCGGAAATTCCCGACAAATTACTCAAGGAATGGATAATTTTTTTTTTTAAATGCTTATATATGTAATGCAAAGAATTGTAATTTGACCGGTTATTCCGAATATGTATTCGGTTGATTTGAAAAAGGTTCGAACTGGTGTATATATATTGGCTTGATTTGGTCAGGTTTGGAATTGACACGAATTCCTGAATATGTAGTTTAGATTAAAAGACGGAGTTCATTTGTTTAAGATGGGGTCTAGTTTGAACCCCGTCTAATAAAGCCCAAATCATCCACTCTAGTGTTCCATTTTGTAGTAGCGTGTATCCGAAGGAAATGTGTAGGAAAAACACTAAACAAGTTTCGTCACATTCTGTTGGAATTGTGTAGGAAAAAAAGATAATTTCGTAGGAATGCGTAGGGAAAATTATACGTTTTATAGGAATTGTGTAGGAAATAAACTAGTTTCGCAGGAAATGCGTAGGAAAAAATAATACATTTTGTTGGAATTGTGTAGGAAAAGAAACGAATTTCATAAGAAATGCGTATGAAAAAATAATAAATTCCGTTGGAATTGCGTAGGAAAGAAATATTTTCGTAGGAACTGTGTAGGAAAAACAATCACATTCCGTTGGAATTGTGTAGGAAGAAAAAAAAAATTCGTAGGAATTGTGTAAAAAAATTAAAAAATATAAAATTATTTAATATAAATAAATATAATTGATTTAAACACAAAATTTTAAAAAAGAATTATTCAGTGGGAAATGCGTTGGAAAGTTAAGAAAATTAATTCCGTGAAAAATGAGTAGGAGAATTCCAATGAAACATTTGTGTGGGAAATGAGTAGGAAAATGTCACACCCCGATTTCTGGTTGGCCCGGAAGGGTCTCGCCGTGACAGTTGGATAACATTTACAATCACAAGTTAATTCAATAACAATGCAGCGAAAGTATTAGGAATAAAAATAAACCTTTATTACATTGAAAATGTTTAATATTCAAATATACAAGGATTGTTCAAATAAAGCCCACAGGCAGATCGAGAGGAAAAGAAGCTTAGGCATCATAGGCCTTAAGCTAGGAGTTGCAAATTCCATTGCTTTTAGCATATCCGAACCGGATTCCCATCCTAACAGTCAAGGTTCGGTACCTGCAGTTTAGTATTTTGAAAATACGCCAGCTTTCGCTGGTAAATACAATTAACTGACTCATTTTCAAAATAGTTTTTCAAAAATGATTTTTAATACATAATGAAAACCCGTAGGTAATCATTTAATATTTCTTGGGATTTAATTATTCTTGTCACCAGATTTACATATTTGTCATATGATGGGAACTAGATATCAAAGCCGGTCATTTTCAGTGCTATAATAATTACGAAACTCGCCAAAGTTGAATAAAACACGTCTTACAGTCGGTATGCCTACCCTTGCACGCTATTCCGTATGACCATAACAGTATATGAGTTGGGACGTTCGGACACGGTACCAATAACCCCCAATCATTTCAGTTATCAAATATAACGGATTAAACCGAGTTCTTACATTTATGGGTTATCATAGGCGACCCATTTATGTAATACCCGCTCCAAGTGGCGTATTCGCCATACCCCATGTTTAAAAACAAAATAAGTTAAGAGTATTTACCTTTTAGCTAGCTTCCAACCGTTACCGGTTTTCAAATATAGTAAAAGCCGTATAAACAAGAACTAAAATCAATTCCAATTATCTGGGGGGTTCTATAGTCTAGAATGAACAGATTTAGCTATCTGTTAGAATGTATACGGGTCATAGGTTAGTTCTTCTAATACGACCCGTTACGTAAGAATAAGATTAATCACTAGATTAAGCGTAAACCGAATAGAATGTGGTTTAAACCCAACAACTACTTGGACTTGTATAATATGGGTAAACAATGTACATTCTGGAATTTGAGGCGAAAATGATAAGAATTGACCCGTTTCGGTACCACTTACGTAAACTAGTTACATAAGCTTAAACGTACGCATATAAGCGATATCGGGTAACCGGATGAGTTATGAACAAGTTCTATATGCCAATATACTTTAAATAAGTTGTAACATCAGTAGGTTAGTATAACAACCCTCCTGAAAATTTTCTGACACCCTAATATGTCTTAAAATATCCCAATATGTCTTAAAATACACCCCATATGTAAAAACCGAGCCCAAAATATGATATAGCATTAAAAATAAAACAAAAAAAAATTTTATATCGCTCGCGGGCCGCCTAAGACCACATAAGCATCTACGCGGGGCGCGACAGATCATGAAGGCGGCGAAACCCTGAGCCGACACGTGTCATCAATGTGTTGAACCTATGCTTGTGACCCGGATCAGCTACGCCGTAGACCCCCTACTGCGCTGGTCGCGTAAGCCTTAAGCTTACCTTACGCGGGCCGCGAGAGAACCAGATTTCAGCCCTATATAAGAGGGCATCGGGCCTTCAGTCGAAATTCGCTCACGAACGTTTTCTTTCTCTAAATTCTGAATTATAGGCATAATACTCGGGTATAATATCCCCCTAAATAATGAAGTTATGCTCCGTTGTAAGTATCATAACCCCTGGATACGTATTAGATACGCTGCCCGATTGATCTAGGGTTCCGTAACGGCTGTCGGGGTTCTTATAACAACCCTAAAGAAAACCGACACCTTCGAATTATTTTTCGACAACCTAATATATTTTAAATTATCCCAATATGTCCCTAAATACACCCCATACGTGAAAACGGACCCCGAATACCTTAAATATTATTAAAAATAATCAAAAATCAATTTTTGGGATTTGTCGCGGGCCGCGTAGACCCCTTAGGAATCTTACGCGGGCCGCTAGAGATCAAGGGTGTGGCGCAGCCCGGTGTTGACACGTGTCCGACTCGTGTTGAACCTATATGCTGACCCGGATCAGCTACACTGTTGACCAGCGTTGATGCGGGCCGCGAGAAAGTCAGGTTTCAGCACTATAAGTAGAGGGCATCGGATCTTCAGTCTGCTCGTTCATCTCTTTCTCAAATCTCGAATTTCTTAAAGTGTAGGCATAATACTCGGGTATAATACCCCCTAAATAGCGAAGTTCTGCTCCGATGTAAGTATCATAACCCCTGGATACGTATTAGATACGTTGCTTGATTGATCTAGGGTTCCGTAACGGCTGTCGTGGTTCTGCCCGACGTAGTCGTTGGAATGCCGTCTCGGGGAGGGTATTACTAATGTTAAAATGGGTTATTATACTAACACGTGTGCATTTGTGTAATTTATAGATAATTCTCAGGGAACCCTTACAGAAAATCTAAGACAACAATGTGAGTTTATCCGCTTTTTGTTAACCTTTTTGTAAATTGTTTTTACAAAACCTCACTTAATTAATTATATCTTAAGCAGTTATTGAGTATTTGTAAGAATACAATTATCATGAGTATGTTGGGGTTTTGTATACAAAATTTGTTACCACCTGGTCAAGGAGTAACATTTCCACAAGTCGGGTCTGACAGTACCATGGATGTTAATTGATATAGCTTGGAAACAAATATAATTGCGAGATCGCCCACAATACTGTACAATGGTTTTTATTAAACTTGATTAAACTGGGATTCACTCACCAGTATTTCCCACTGACAAAACATTTTTAAACGTGTTTCAGGTAACAAAATGTGAAAGCCAAATAGAAGCCAGCTGGACAGCACTGAAGGCTTGAAAAAGTGGCAATAAAGTTACCTAAAAAGAAATAGATGTTTTTATTAAATAAAAATAGGATTTATTCCTATGAAAATGTGTATACTGCAAACTTGAGTTTTATCCCATGTGTTTAATATTATGAAAATGTGGTATTTTACTCTGATCCAATATTTTCTAACTACGGTCCTGATGAAAATTCCGCTGCCAAATTAGACAATACGCGATACCACCGAAACTGGCTCGCGGCCGCCCGATCCCGAGGAAATAGGGATCGGGGGTTGCTTCAGAAGGTGGTATCAGAGCTAAGCCACTGATTCAGCCACAGAAGTGTTCTGCTAACATCAAAATTCAATCTGTTAGGAAATAAATTATGGAAATACGTGCATAATTGTATTTTCTTGTTATGTGTTATTTGACTATTTGTTAGTTTACAGTATGAGCGACCAAGGACCATCTGACGCGTATCGTCAGTTGTTTGGTTCGCCTAGAAGCGAAGGCACCTCCTCTTCTCAGCCTGCCCTCTCAGGGTACTCTGCTGATACGGAAGAAGGAATATTCGTGTTTAAGGCTCAGTCCGAGGAGCCATTCCCTCAGAAAAAAGGGAGGATGGTTCAGTCGAGGGGCACACGAGCGTAGAAAGCGTATGAAAAAGTTACAAGACCAGAGAGTACTAGCCGCAACCAAAAGTGAAACCGATGCCTATACCTAGGATATGATTAATAGGGGTATAGCCAACATCCACATTCTAGCAACCACTGCAGCTGACCCTAACCTGGAACAAATGATAGCACCCCAACCCCAACCCCAACTACCAATTCCTGACCAACCAATGGAAATAGAAAACCCTGAAAATCAAGTAGAAATGCATGATTTTAATCCGGAGGAAATACCTAGGGTACCAGCACCAAATCCCTTAAACCCAAATTACGACCCGTGGTGGGATGGCAATAGGGACTATGTGCAACGTTACCCGATACATGAAGACATGCCCATGCCAAACATAGGAGCCTACCCAGGTTTGGATCATTTAGATCCCTATTACCACGATGTATTCATTAGGGAGATTTTAGAAAATCCTTACCAATTTCAGGCCCCTACACCTCCGTACCAGGAACCCGCACCCCAGATTCCGAACCCAGTCCTAGAACCTGCACCCCCAATGAGTGCAGAGAATGTACAAGAACTTAGGACATTTGGTGAGGAAATTTTAGAGAGTAGTGAACGGATGAGACATGTGGGAGAGCGACTCGTCTGGAAGTACGACGAGCGCAATATGGATTTCTGGATGAATCCATATCCATGAATGTGATGGTGGAAATGGTAGTAATAATAATAATAGAATAATAATATAATATGTGTGTATGTGTATGAAAAAAAAACTACGGATGCCTATTACTAGTAGTGTAGTTTTAAATTTTAGTTGGTTTTGTAATTTTAATTTTAGTACTGGTGTGTAATAGATGCATATTATATGAATAGAGTAAAGTCGCAATGATCGACGCTTTTGACCAAAATGCGTGTCATGTGATTGGCTATATTAAATATTATTTTGTGATATTAATACATGGTAAATGTTTAAAATTCAGATGGCCACGAAGGAAATCAAGAAAATCTGAATAACGATAACCCGAGTAACATTAACTTGGTTAATGAGAATCCGAGCATCAATAACAATGGAAACCAAATGGATAATAGTGCTATCCAACACATAGTGGCACAAAGAATTATAGATGCAATGCCATATATTCTTCAAACTGTTAAGGATGCGGATAATAAAAGTAAACATAGCAGTAAGCGACCAATTGAACCAGAACACAGCGTAAACAATGGACCCGTACTTCAAGTGCCCATTCCCAAAAGAAGAAGAACCATGCCTTATGGTTGTTCTTACAAAGAATTTTGGTCTTGCAAACCAATAGAATTCTTGGGCAATGAAGGACCCATTGCAGCTCTATGCTGGATAGAAAAGACTGAGGCTGTTTTAAAAATAAGCAAGTGTGCTGAAGAAGACAAGATAATGTTTGCTTCTAATCTATTTAAAAACTCAGCCTTAGAATGGTGGAACACTATCCTCCAGTCGAGAGGAAGTGATAGGGTTTATAATATGGAATGAGAGGGATTTAAGAATATGGCAGAAAGGAAATTCTGCCCTCCCAATGAAAAGGAACAGATAGCAAATAAGTTTCTTAACCTAAGAATGATCGGGGCAGATAGTAAGGGTTATACTACCACATTCTTTGAATATGCTAGAATAGTACCAACCCTTGCATCACCTGAACCGGTGTTAATCTCCCGTTACATCTAGGGGTTGATTGGAGAGATTAGACATCTAGTCAAGGCAGCTAGACCGCAAACTATAGAAGAAGCTGTAGAACTAGCAAACACATTGACATATGAATTAATCCGTACTAGAGAAGAAGACCAGAGGAGGAACCTAGCTCAAATACTTACCCAAGAATTCCGTTCTGGGAATTCCAACCGTAGGAATATAGGTTCTACCTCTGCACCATACTGCAAGACCTGCAAGAAAAAGCATTCGGGAAAATGCTCCACTCACTGCAATTTCTGTAAGTTACCAGGACACAAGGAAGAAGATTGCAGAAGGAAATCCAGTAATGGACTGTGCTTCAATTGTGGAGAAAAAGGTCACATCAAGCCGAACTGTCCGAAACTAGCTCCAGCCGCGAACAACAAGAACACTAAAAATGCTAGAGCATTTGTTCTAATAGCAGATGAAGCCAGAATGATTCCGGATGTGATAGCCGGTACGTTTTTAGTTAATGATGTTTTTGCTAAAGTATTATTTGACTCTGGTGCAAACCAAAGTTTTATTAATACTACGTTTTGCAAACTTCTTAATCAACCATTAACTAAACTCTCACAAGAATGTCTAGTCGAGATAGCGAATGGAGAAACGGTTAGGATTTCTGAAATCTTGCAGGGAGCAAGAATATAAATTTTAAACCAAAAGTATATTGCAAATTTGTACCCAATGAATCTGGCAGGATTTGATATTGTATTAGGAATGGATTGGTTAATAGTCAATAAAGCTAATATTTTATGTGATCAAAAGTCAATTCAAGTAAATTCACCAAAGGGTGAAAAGATCACAATTAAAGGTGATAAACCATCTAGATCCACAAAATTCATCTCTGTGATGAAAACTGCAAGTTATATAAGAAAAGGGTCTATAGTGTATTTGATTTTTATAATCACTAACACTAAAGGAAAAGGACTAAAAGACATTCCAGTAGTATCCCAGTTTTCTGATGTATTTCCGAAAGAATTACCAGGACTACCGCCAGACAGAGAAGTCGAATTCAGAATTCATCTACTGCCAGGAACAACACCAATTGCCAAAGCACCCTACCGTTTGGCACCCGCAGAAATGCAAGAACTGAAGAAGCAGTTAGATGAATTATTGGAGAAATGATTCATACAGCCAAGCTCATCGCCATGGGGAGCACCAATTTTATTCGTTAAAAAGAAAGACGGGTCAATGCGTGTGTGCATTGACTACCGTGAATTGAACAAGGTCACGATTAAGAATCGGTACCCATTACCAAGGATCGATGATCTGTTCGACCAACTGCAAGGAGCTCGATTTTTCTCTATAGTCGATTTAAGGTCAGGATATCATCAATTAAAGGTACAGGAAGAGGATATTCCTAAGACTGCATTTAGAACAAGGTATGGTCATTATGAATTTACTGTCATGCCATTTGGTTTAACCAATGCCCCAGCCGCATTTATGGACATGATGAACCGAATATGTAAGCCATATTTGGATAAATTCATAATTGTCTTTATAGATGATATTATCATCTATTCTAAAAGTAAGGAAGATCATGCAAGGCATTTGCACGCACTCTTAAGTCTATTAAGAAAGGAAAAGCTTTATGCTAAATTTTCTAAGTGCGAGTTTTGGTTAGAACAGGTACAGTTTCTTAGACACTTAGTGAATCATGAAGGAATTCATGTGGATCCAACAAAGATTGAGGCGATTACTAAATGGAAAACCCCTGAGTCACCAACCGAGGTTAGAAGTTTCTTAGGATTGGCCGGTTATTATAGAAGATTTATTCGAGACTTTTCTAGAATAGCCATTCCTTTAACTAAGTTAACCTGTAAATCCATTAAGTTTGAATGGGGACCAAAACAAGAAGAAGCATTTAGAATTCTTTAGCAAAGATTAACCCATGCACCCATATTAGCGTTACCAGAAGGAACTGAAGACTTTGTAGTCTATTGTGACGCTTCCAAACTAGGTTATGGATGTGTGTTGATGCAATGCCAAAAGGTTATAGCTTACGCATCCAGACAACTTAAGAATCATGAAGAGAATTATTCAACCCATGATCTAGAGTTAGGAGCTATAATTTTTTCCCTTAAAATTTGGAGACATTATCTTTATGGTAGTAAGTTTACCATATTTACCGATCATAAGAGTTTAAGGTATGTTTTCGGGCAAAAGGAGTTGAATATGAGACAAAGACGCTGGATGGAGATGCTTAGTGATTATGATTGTGATATCCAGTATCATGAAGGAAAAACAAATGTAGTGGCAAATGCTTTAAGCCGAAAGTATCACGAAAAGCCAAAAAGGGTACGTTCTCTTAAATTAAATCTACAAGTAGATTTAAATGATCAGATCAGAGAAGCATAAGAATCAGTAATCAAGGAGGATACTGAAAAATTAAAAGGAATGATTAAGGAATTAGAACAAGGAACAGATGGAATTTGGAGATTCCATAAGAAGAGAATGTGGATACCTAAATTAGGAAACTTACGTCATCGTATATTAGAAGAAGCCCATAAGTCTAAGTATACGATGCATCCATGAAGTGATAAGATGTACCAGGATTTAAGAAGGAATTTCTGGTGGATAGGAATGAAAAAAGACATAGCAGCCTATGTTTCTAAATGTTTAACTTGTTCACAAGTTAAAGCTGAACATCAGAAACCCCCAGGTTTGTTACAACAGTTAGAAATGCCCGTATGGAAATGGGAATTGATTACAATGGATTTTGTTACCAAATTACCCATAACAAGGAAAGGTAATGATACAATCTGGGTGATTGTAGATAGACTAACCAAGTCAGCTCATTTCCTACCAATGAAAGAAACTTCCAGTATGGAACAGTTAGCTAAATTATATGAAATAGTTTCTTTACATAGAATTCCTTTATCAATTGTTTCTGATAGGGATAGCCGTTTTACCTCTCATTTTTGGTCAAGTTTCCAAAAAGCAATGGGAACCAAGTTAAATCTAATCACCGCTTATCATCCTCAAATGGACGGACAAAGCGAAAGGACAATTCAGACAATGGAAGACATGCTTAGAGCCTGTGTAATCGATTTCGGAGGTAGTTGGGACGACCACTTACCATTAATAGAATTTTGATATAATAATAGTTATCACACAAGTATCAATGCTGCACCATTCGAAGCACTTTATGGACGAAAGTGCCGAATCCCAGTCTGTAGGGCAGAAATTGGGGAAAAGCAACTATCTGGACCTGAGATAGTGCAAGAAACAACCGACAAGATTATTCAAGTCAAGGAACGACTGAAAGCAGCACATGATCGACAAAAGAGCTATGCTGATAATCGACGCAAACCATTGGAATTTCAAGTAGGAGATAAAGTATTGTTAAAGGTCTCTCCTTGGAAAGGAATGGTAAGATTCATCAAAAGAGGAAAGCTAAGTCCCAGGTATGTTGGACCTTTTGAGATTATTAGAAGAATAGGACCTGTAGCCTATCAGCTACAACTGCCAGAGGAAATGACAGGAATACATGATGTATTTCATGTATCTAATCTCAAGAAATGTCTAGCCGATGAATCACTGGTAGTACCTCTTAAGGATGTAGAGGTAAATGAACAACTCAAGTTTGTAGAAAGGCCTCTACAGATTGAAGACAGGAAAGTCAAGAATCTCAAGCACAAGAGATTAGTTCTGGTCAAAGTGAAGTGGGACTCCAAAAGAGGACCATAGTACACATGGGAGCTTGAAACAGAAATGCAAAGAAAATATCCACACTTGTTCCAGTAGATCTCGAGGACGAGCTCTAAAACAAGGTGGGGAGGATATAACAACCCTAAAGAAAACCAACACCTTAGAATTATTTTTCGACACCCTAATATATTTTAAATTATCCCAATATGTCCCTAAATACACCCCATACGTGAAAACGGACCCCGAATACCATAAATATTATTAAAAATAATCAAAAATTAATTTTTGGGAATTGTTGCGGGCCGCGTAGACCCCTTAGGAATCTTACGCGGGCCGCTAGAGATCAAGGGTGTGGCGCAGCCCGGTGTTGACACGTGTCCGACTCGTGTTGAACCTATATGCTGACCCGGATCAGCTACGTTGTTGACCAGCGTTGACGCGGGCCGCGTAGGTCTTTGCCTACCCTTACGCGGGCCGCGAGAAAGTCAGGTTTCAGCACTATAAGTAGAGGGCATCGGATCTTCAGTCTGCTCGTTCATCTCTTTCTCAAATCTCGAGTTTCTTAAAGTGTAGGCATAATACTCGGGTATAATACCCCCTAAATAACGAAGTTCTGCTCCGATGTAAGTATCATAACCCCTGGATACGTATTAGATACGTTGCTTGATTGATCTAGGGTTCCGTAACGGCTGTCGTGGTTCTGCCCGACGTAGTCGTTGGAATGCCGTCTCGGGGAGGGTATTACTAATGTTAAAATGGGTTATTATACTAACACGTGTGCATTTGTGTAATTTATAGATAATTCTCAGGGAACCCTTACAGAAAATCTAAGACAGCAATGTGAGTTTATCCGCTTTTTGTTAACCTTTTTGTAAATTGTTTTTACAAAACCTCACTTAATTAATTATATCTTAAGCAGTTATTGAGTATTTGTAAGAATACAATTATCATGAGTATGTTGGGGTTTTGTATACAAAATTTGTTACCACCTGGTCAAGGAGTAACATTTCCACAAGTCGGGTCTGACAATACCATGGATGTTAATTGATATAACTTGGAAACAAATATAATTGCGAGATCGCCCTCAATACTGTACTATGGTTTTTATTAAACTTGATTAAACTGGGATTCACTCACCAGTATTTCCCACTGACAAAACATTTTTAAACGCGTTTCAGGTAACAAAACGTGAAAGCCAAATAGAAGCCAGCTGAACAGCACTGAAGGCTTGAAAAAGTGGCAATAAAGTTACCTAAAAAGAAATAGATGCTTTTATTAAATAAAAATAGGATTTATTCCTATGAAAATGTGTATACTGCAAACTTGGATTTTATCCCATGTGTTTAATATTCTGAAAATGTGGTATTTTACTCTGATCCAATATTTCCTAACTACGGTCCTGATGAAAATTCCGCTGCCAAATTAGACAATACGCGATACCACTGAAACTGGCTCGCGGCCGCCCGTTCCCGAGGAAATAGGGATCGGGGGTTGCGACAGTTCTGCCCGACGTAGTCGTTGGAATGCCGTCTCGGGGAGGGTATTACTAATGTTAAAATGGGTTATTATACTAAAACGTGTGCATTTGTGTAATTTATAGATTGTCACCAGGAAACCCTAAAGGATAATCTAAGACAGCAATGTGAGTAATCTCCTTTTTGTTAACTGTTTTTACAAAACCTCACACGATTAATTATATATTAAACAGTTATTGAGTATTTGTAAGGATACAATTATCGTCGGTATGTTGGGGTTTTGTATACAAAATTTGTTACTGCCTTGCGAGGGGTAACATTTCCACAAGTCGGGTTGACAGTACCGTGGGTGGGAATTGATATGACTTAGAAACAAATAGAATTGCGAGACTGCCCTCAATACTGTACAATGGTTTTTATATAAACTTGATTAAACTGGGATTCACTCACCAGTATTTCCCACTGACAAAATATTTTTAAACGCGTTTCAGGTACCAAAATGTGAAAGCCAAATAGAAGCCAGCTGGACAGCACTGAAGGCTTGGAAAAGTGCCAATAAAGTTACCTAAAAATAAATAGATGTTTTTATTAAATAAAATAGGGTGTATCCCTATGGAAATGTGTGTAGTTGAAACTTGGGAATTACCCATGTATTTAATATATTAAAAGCGTGGTATTTTACTCTGATAAAATATTTCCTAACTACGGTCCTGATGTAAATTCCGCTGCCAAAATTGATAAAACAATAGATACCACTGAAACTGGCCACGACCGCCCGTTCCCGGGTTTGTTAAGGGGACGGGGGTTGCGACAGAAGGTGGTATCAGAGGTAAGCCACTAATTCAGCCACAGAAGTGTTCTGCTGACACCAAAATTCAATCTGTTAGGAAACAAATTACGGAAATACGTGCATAATTGTATTTTATTGTTGTGTGTTATTTGACTATTTGTTAGTTTACAGTATGAGCGACCAAGGACCATCCGATGCGTATCGTCAGTTGTCTGGTTCGCCTAGAAGCGAAGGCGCCTCTTCTCAGCCTGCCCTCTCAGGGTACTCTGCTGATACTGAAGAAGGAATATTCGTGTTTAAGGCTCAATCCGAAGAGCCATTCCCTCAGAAAAAGAGAGGATGGTTCAGTAGGGGAGCACATGAGCGTAGGAAACGTATGAAAAAGTTACAAGACCAGAGAGCACTAGCAGCAGCTAAAAGAGAAACCGATGCCCATGCCCATGCCCAGGACATGATTAATAGGAGTTTAGCTAATTTTCATATCTTAGCAACCATTGCAGCTGAATCTAACCTAGAGCAAATGATAGCACCCCAACCACAACCACCATTTCCTGATCAACCAATGGAAATAGAGAACCCTGAAAATCAAGTAGAAATGCATGATTTCAACCCGGAAGAGATACCTAGGGTACCAGCACCAAATCCCTTAGACCCAAATTACGACCCATGGTGGGACAACAATAGGGACTATGTGCAACGCTACCCGATACACGAAGACATGCCCATGCCGAACTTAGGAGCCTACCCAGGTTTGGACCTTCTAGATCCCTATTACGATAATGATGTATACATTAGGGAGATTTTAGAGAATCTTTACCAATTCCAGGCACCTACACCTCCATACCAGGAACACGCACCCCAGATTCCAAACCCAGTCCTAGAACCTGCACCCCCAATAAGTGCAGAAAATGTACAAGAACTCAGTACTTTTGGTGAGGAAATCTTAGAAAGTAGTGAAAGGATGAGACAGGTGGGAGAGCGACTCGTTTGGAAGTACGACAAGTGCAATATGGATTTCTGGATGAATCCATATCCTTGAATGTGATGGTAGAGATGGTAATAATAATAATATAATAATAAAATATGTGTGTATGTGTATGAAAAAAAAACTACGGATGCCTACTATTAGTAGTGTAACTTTAATTTCAGTTGGTATTGTAATTTAATTTCCAGTGTTAGTTTGTACTAGATGCATATTATATAAAAATAGAGTAAGTCGCAATGATCGACGCTTTTGACAAAAATGCGTGTCATGTGATTGGCTATATTAAATATTATTTTGTGATATTAATACGTGGTAACTGTTTAAAATTCAGATGGCCGACGAAGTGAATCAGGAAAATCTGAATAACGATAACCAGAGTAACAATAACCCGGGTAACGAAAATCCAAACAGTAATAGTGGAAACCAAGTGTATAACAGTGCCATCCAACACATAGTGGCACAAGGAATAATTGATGCAATGCCATATATTCTTCAAACGGTTAATGATGCTAATAATAAAAGTAGACATGATAGCAAACGACCCTCTGAACCTGCAAACAGCGTAAACAATGGACCCGTACTTCAAGTGCCCATTCCCAAAAGAAGGAGAACCGTGTCTTACGGTTGCTCTTACAAAGAATTCTGGTCCTGTAAACCAATAGAATTATCGGGCAATGAAAAACCCATTGCAGCTCTACGCTGGATAGAAAAGACTGAGGCAGTCTTAAAAATAAGCAAATGTGCGGATGAGGACAAGATAATGTTTGCTTCCAATCTGTTTAAAAATTAAGCCTTAGAATGGTGGAACACTATCCTCCAGTCTAGAGGAAGTGATAGGGTTTATAATATGGAATGCGAGGAATGTAAGAATATGGTAGAAAGGAAATTCTGCCCTCCTAATGAAAAGAAACAGATAGCAAAAAAATTTCTAAACCTTAGGATGAATGGAGTGGATAGTAAGGGGTACACAAAGTTATTCTTTGAATATGCTAGAACAGTACTAACCATTGCATCACCTGAACCAGTATTAATCTCCCGTTACATCTGGGGATTAATTGGTGAAATTAGGCATGTAGTCAAGGCAGCTAGACCTCAAACCATAGAAGAAGCTGTAGAATTAACAAACACCTTGACTGATGAATTAGTGCGTACACGAGAAGAAGACCAAAGAAGGAACCTAGCACAAACACTTACCCAGGAATTCCGCTATAGTAATTCCAACCGTAGGAATGTAGGTTCTACCTCTGCACCTTACTATAAGGCTTGCAAGAAGAAGCATTCTGGAAAATGCTCCACTCACTGCAATTTCTGTAAGTTACCAGGACACAAGGAAGAAGATTGTAGGAGGAAATCTAGTAATGGACTGTGCTTTAACTATGGAGAAAAAGGTCACATCAAGCCAAATTGTCCAAAATTAGCTCCAGCCGCGAACAACAAGAACGTTAAAAATGTTAGAGCATTGTTCTGACTGTAGACGAAGCCAAGATGATACCCGGTACGTTTTTAGTTAATGATGTTTTTGCTAAAGTATTATTTGACTCTGGTGCAAACCAAAGTTTTATTAATACTTCGTTTTGCAAGCTTCTTAATGAATTATTAACTAAACTCCCACAAGAATGTTTAGTATAGACAGCTAATGGAGAAACTGTTAAGATTTCTGAAATCTTGCAGGAAGCAAGAATAGAAATTTTAAATCAAAAGTTTATTGCAAACCTTTACCCAATGAATCTGGCAGGATTCGATGTCGTTTTAGGAATGGATTGGTTATTAGCCAATAAAGCCAGTATTTTATGTGATTAAAAGTCAATTCAAGTAAATTCACCAAAGGGTGAAAAGATCACAATTAAAGGAGATAAACCATCTAGGTCCACAGAATTCATCTCTGTGATGAAAATTGTAAGCTATATAAGAAAGGATCATTAATGTATTTGATTTCTATAATCACTAACACTAAAGGAAAAGAACTAGAAGACATTCCAGTGGTGTCTCAGTTTTCCGATATATTCCCAGAAGAATTACTAAGACTATCGCCAAATAGAGAAGTTGAATTTAGAATTCACCTGCTACCAGGGACAACACCAATTGCCAAAGCACCTTACCGATTGGCACCCGTAGAAATGCAGGAACTAAAGAAACAATTAGACGAATTGTTGGAAAAAAGGATTTATACAGCCAAGTTCATCGCTATGGGGAGCACCGATTTTATTCGTCAAAAAGAAGGACGGATCAATGCGTATGTGCATTGATTACCGTGAATTGAACAAGGTCACAATTAAGAATCGGTAACCATTACCGAGAATCGATGATCTGTTCGATCAGTTGCAAGGAGCTCGATTTTTCTCTAAATTCGATTTAAGGTCAGGATATCATCAATTAAAGGTACAGGAAGAGGACATTCCTAAAACCGCATTTAGAACAAGGTATGGCCATTATGAATTTACTGTCATGCCATTTGGTTTAACCAATGCCCGAGCCGCATTTATGGACATGATGAACCGAATATGTAAGCCATATTTGGATAAATTCATAATTGTTTTTATTGATGATATTCTCATCTATTCTAAAAGTAAGGAAGATCATGCAAAGCATTTGCACGCACTTTTAAGTCTATTAAGAAAGGAAAAGCTTTATGCTAAGTTTTCAAAGTGCGAGTTTTGGTGAGAACATGTACAGTTTCTTGGACATTTAGTTGATCATGAAGGAATTCATGTGGATCCCACAAAGATCGAGGCAATTGCTAAATGGAAAACCCCTGAATCACCCACCGAGATTAGAAGTTTCTTAGGATTGGCCGGTTATTATAGAAGATTTATTCGAGATTTTTCTAGAATAGCCATTCCCTTAACTAAGTTAACCTGTAAATCAATTAAGTTTGAATGGGGACCAAAACAGGAAGAAGCAT
Organism: Helianthus tuberosus; assembly: GCA_030545235.1. NCBI lineage: Eukaryota > Viridiplantae > Streptophyta > Magnoliopsida > Asterales > Asteraceae > Helianthus > Helianthus tuberosus. The sequence continues at coordinate 8,398,369 of CM060428.1, read as the reverse complement.
TTAGAATTCTTAAGCAAAGACTAACCCATGCACCCATACTAGCGTTACCAGAAGGAACTGAAGACTTTGTAGTCTATTGTGACGCTTCCAAGTTAGGTTATGGATGTGTGTTAATGCAACGACAAAAGGTTATAGCATATGCGTCTAGACAAGTTAAGAATCATGAAGAGAATTATTCAACCCATGATCTTGAACTAGGAGCTATAATTTTTGCTCTTAAGATTTGGAGACATTACCTATACGGTAGTAAGTTTACTATTTTCACTGATCATATGAGTTTAAGGTATGTCTTCGGACAAAAGGAATTGAATATGAGACAAAGACGCTGGATTATATGAGTTCTCTTAAATTAAATCTACAAGTAGATTTAAATGAGCAGATTAGAAAGGCACAAGAATCAGTAATCAAGGAAGATACTGAAAAGTTGAACGGTATGATTAAAGAATTAAAACAAGGAACAGATGAAATTTGGAGATTCCATAAGAAAAGGATGTGGATACCTAAATTAGGAAACCTACGTTACCGTATATTAGAAGAAGCCCATAAATCTAAGTATACAATGCATCCTGCAAATGATAAAATGTATCAGGATTTAAGAAAGAATTTCTGGTGGATAGGAATGAAAAAGGACATAGCAACCTATGTTTCTAAATGTTTAACTTGCTCACAAGTTAAAGCTGAACATCAGAAACCCTCAGGTTTGTTACAACAGTTAGAAATGCCAGTGTGGAAATGAGAATTGATAACAATGGATTTTGTTACTAAATTACCCAAAACAAAGAAAGGTAATGATACAATCTGGGTAATTGTAGATAGACTAACTAAGTCAGCTCATTTTCTACCAATGAAGGAAACTTTCAGTATGGAACAGTTAGCTAAATTATATGTAAATGAAATAGTTTCATTACATGGAATTCCTTTATCAATTGTTTCTGACAGAGATAGCCGTTTTACCTCTCATTTTTGGACAAGTTTCCAAAAAGCCATGGGAACCAAGCTAAATCTAAGCACAGCCTATCATCCTTTAACGGACGGACAAAGCGAAAGGACAATTCAGACAATGGAAGACATGCTTAGAGCTTGTGTAATTGATTTCGGAGGTAATTGGGATGATCACTTACCGTTAATAGAATTTTATTACAATAACAGTGATCACACAAGTATCAATGCTGCACCATTCGAAGCACTTTATGGACGAAAGTGCCGAACCCCAGTCTGTTGGGCAGAAATTGGGGAAAAGCAACTATCTGGACCTGAAATAGTAAAGGAGACGACCGACAAGATCATCCAAGTCAAGGAACGACTGAAAGCAGCACGTGATCGACTGAAAAGCTATGTTGACAACAGACGGAAACCCTTGGAATTTCAAGTAGGAGATAAGGTATTATTAAAAGTCTCTCCTTGGAAAGGAGTGGTAAGATTCATTAAAAGGGGAAAGCTAAGTCCCAGGTATATTGGACCTTTCAAGATTATTAGAAGAATAGGACCTGTAGCCTATCAGCTACAATTGCCAGAGGAAATGGCAGGAATACATGATGTATTTCATATAGCTAATCTCAAGAAATGCTTAGCTGACGAATCACTAGTAGTACCTCTTAAGGATATAGAGGTAACTGAACAACTCAAGTTTGTAGAAAAGCCTCTACAGATTGAAGACAGGAAAGTCAAGAACCTCAAGCACAAGAGATTAGTTCCGGTCAAAGTGAAGTGGGACTCCAAAAGAGGACCAGAATACACATGGGAGCTTGAATCAGAAATGCATAGAAAATATCCACACCTGTTCCAGTAGACCTCGAGGACGAGCTCTAAAACAAAGTGGGGAGGATATAACAACCCTCCTGAAAATTTTCTGAAACCCTAATATATCTCAAAATATCCCAATATGTCTTAAAATACACCCCATATGTAAAAACCGAGCCCAAAATATGATATAGCATTAAAAATAAAATAAAAACAAAAATTTTATATCATTCGCGGGCCGCGTAAGACCACATAAGGGTCTACGCGAGGCGCGACAGATCATGAACGCGGCGAAACCCTGAGCCGACACGTGTCATCAATGTGTTGAACCTATGCTTGTGACCCAGATCAGCTACGCTGTAGACCCCCTACTACGCGGGCCGCGTAAGCCTTAAGCTTACCTTACGCGGGCCGTGAGAGAACCAAATTTCAGCCCTATATAAGAGGGCATCGGTCCTTCAGTCGAAATTCGCTCACGAACGTTTTCTTTCTCTAAATTCTGAATTATAGGCATAATACTCGGGTATAATATCCCCCTAAATAACGAAGTTCTGCTCCGTTGTAAGTATCATAACCCCTGGATACGTATTAGATACGTTGCCCGATTGATCTAGGGTTCCGTAACGGCTGACGTGGTTCTGCCCGACGTAGTCGTTGGAATGTCGTCTCGGGGAGGGTATTAGTAATGTTAAAATGGGTTATTATACTAACACGTGTGCATTTGTGATATTTATAGATTGTCACCAGGAAACCCTAAAGGATAATCTAAGACAGCAATGTGAGTAATCTCCTTTTTGTTAATTGTTTTTACAAAACCTCACACGATTAATTATATATTAAACAATTATTGAGTATTTGTAAGGATACAATTATTGTCGGTATGTTGGGGTTTTGTATACAAAATTTGTTACTGCCTTGCGAGGGGTAACATTTTCACAAGTCAGGTTGACAGTACCGTGGGTGGTAATTGATATGACTTGGAAACAAATATAATTGCGAGACCGCCCTCAATACTGTACAATGGTTTTTATATAAACTTGATTAAACTGGGATTCACTCACCAGTATTTCCCACTGACAAAATATTTTTAAACGCGTTTCAGGTAACAAAATGTGAAAGCCAAATAGAAGCCAGCTGGACAGCACTGAAGGCTTGGAAAAGTGGCAATAAAGTTACCTAAAAATAAATAGATGTTTTTATTAAATAAAATAGGGTGTATCCCTATGGAAATGTGTGTACTTGAAACTTGGGAATTTCCCATGTATTTAATATATTAAAAGCGTGGTATTTTACTCTGATAAAATATTTCCTAACTACGGTCCTGATGTAAATTCCGCTGCCAAAATTGATAAAACAACAGATACCACCGAAACTGGCTGCGGCCACCCGTTCCCGGGTTTGTTAAGGGGACGGGGGTTGCGACAGTTAGCAACTTATATGCCCATGAAGGTTTTAAAATCAAAATATGCCTCATAAGGGCATTTTAGTCATTTAGGGACGTACGATAAGAACTTGTGTATAAATTGATATTATGAACTTGTTCATTCTGTAACAATACTTCATTTTTGATATAATATCAGTTAGTAATAAAACATGTATGGCCTTTATGATTTAAGACCAAACTATGCACCGTAAGGGTATTACGGTCATTCCATACATAGTTTGAGAACTTATTTAAAAGTTTGAGTTATGATCATGTACCTACTGTGAACATATTCAAATATGTTATAATTCAGCAGCCATCAAGTTTTGATTGATAGTTATGGTTTAAAACCATACTATGTGCTAAAAGGGCGTTTCGACCATTAAATAACGTATTTTATGATCTTGTATCAAAACTCAGGTTATGATCAGTTTCATAGAATCAAAATATGTTAATTACATTAACATATCAGTAGGTAAATAATTTGCAAGTTCGTTCTTGATTAAAACCTTGTTTATTGCAAAAAGGGCATTTTGGTCAAAGTTTGGCAAAATATAGAAACTTGCATATAAACTCAGAATCTGATTATGATCATGTAATATAACCTCAGAGGGTTATACTACATTAAAATACGATCATAATGCAACCTTAATTTAGTAGCTAACTAAGCTAAATCGAGTCAGAATCGAAAGTCAAAGCAGAAGTCAAACTTCTCGACTTTCGGTTGCGAACCGATCTTAAAACCGGAATTGACGAGCCGAACATGTTCACACATGTTCTAATATTTATTACCAACTTGTTTAAGTGTCAAAACATATTTTATAACATCTACATAATCAGTTTATATCATTTATGAAAACTGACCCGTTTGACTTTTTAAACAATAAAACTTTGACCTGTCAATTGACCTAGTTAACGTGATTTTCAGGAGGTGCCCTTTTGAGGGATTAACACCTACCTAATTGCGATCACGTAGCCATGTTCGTCTCGAACAATGGCTGGACCATAGTGGCTAAACCGAAAGTCAAATCAATTATCGAAATTGCTTGACTTTTGGATTAAAAAGCCTATAAAACGAAAATGCAAAGGAATGAGCATTTACAAGTGGTCCAAGAGACTGAAAACAACTCAGTGGGAAGCTCCTATAAGCTCAGGAACTTCCAAGGAGAAGAGAGGAATGATTTAAGAATGGTGCATTTGAAAATGTTGCAAATGGCACCTATTTATACTTGTAAAGGATTGACATGATCATCACAGGTGTTAGGGAACCTTTAGAGATCATTACAAGTGTCCTAACACGTGTCTAGTGCAACCATATTGCCCATAGTTTCGAGTTAGAGGTTTACTTGGAGGCCACACATAAAACTGGTGAGCTGGGCACCCCTTACGGACCGTAAGGGGTGTGGTCATATGGTCCGCAAAGAGTGGTCAGGGGCAGATTTTCCATTTTTGGCAGATTTAGCCCCTGGACTTGTATTGTCGCGTATTGTCACTTTTAGCCCTTTTAAACCTATTATTTCGGTTATATAAAGGTGTTAAGGCATATGTAACTTTGATTTTTCCCGAAAATGTCGTGGATGTCGGTTCGTTCGGTTGTACGGTTACGCGTTTAGCAAATAACGCACAACGCTTTATCGAACACGAAAATAATCGAAATTTTGATTGATAATTTTACATTCTCATCAATATAATATAAGATTTTGTTGAATACAAAATGTTCGGATTTGTACACATGGTCCTTTTGCTAGGGTTTAGGCAGACTTTTGCAGTTTGTCAAAAATAACCCCTGGACTGGTATAACGTAAAGGGTATTTAGGGTATGTGTAGCTTATGTTCTTAGATTTTTATATCTTTCGCCAATTGACACTTTTAGTCCTCCTCATTTCTCGTAGTTGAGATTAGTCGGAGATTCAGGACGCGTTTTAGCTAACGCTCAATAGAATTTTATTTCTCCTTCCCAAATTTGGGATTAGTCGGACATTCAAATGTGTTTCAGTTAACGTTCAGTATTGGTCCTTCTTCCTTCCACATAGTCAGGATTAGTTGGAGAATTTGTTGATGCATGCGTCTGTCGACTTCGTCTTGTATCGAGTCTTGTATTAAGAATGTTAGATCAGGGCACGTAGTTCAAGAAACTAGGGTTTTTGTTTAAGTATGTAATTTCGCTTGAAATATCATCTGCCACTTTCAAACGAAATTAGATATTATAATTTTGCTTGAAATGGCCTGTGAAACTTTCAAGCGAAATCAGCATGTCTATAAATAGCCCTCAAGCGAAATCATTTGTAACTTTCTTGTTTCCGGTACCGAAGTGCTGCCGATGTGTCTACTGATCTGAAATCGTGTTATATCAATAAAACAAGACATTTAGAAGTGAATCAAGCTGTTTTACAAGTCAATTTATCTGTTTCCGCCTCTTGAATTGATTAGAACTCTTCTGATTGACTCGTTTGGGTCACAAAACGATCCTACAAGTGGTATCAGAGCTCAGGAAGAAGAGTTCTTGCCAAAACAACCATAATTTCTGACTTCTACACCTTCTTTTACAAAATTCAAAAGTTTTTACGGTCAAAATGGATTGAATTTCATACATGTCATGCGAAACAGTGTTTTAAAGAATCCTTGAAAGAATTGGACCTTAATTCAACTTAAAACTGATAAAATTTGTAATTCCGTTTGAAAATCAGATCGAAAAAGATGATGTCAGCAGCATTTCACACGGAATTAGCACTTGATTCCGCTTGAAATTGCTATTCCGCTTGAAAAGTACATCTGTTTTCACACGAAATTAGTTGATTCCATTTCAGAGTGTAATTCCGTTTGAGCCATTTCACACGAAATTACTTATTCTGTTTGAAAAGCACCTAATTCCGTTTGAAAGGGTTATTCCGTGTGAATTGGTAATTTCGTTTGAATCTGTTGTGTTGTTATTTCGTTTCAAAAGGTATTCCGTTTTAAGAAGTGATATCGCACCAAAAGGTAATTCCGTTTGAAAGTGCTATTTCGCTTGAAAGTGTCAGTTTTGTGAAAAAGTTTATCGAATCATAGAAGAGGAATTCTATAACGCGTTTGCTACATCCCCGACTACTCCGGCTACCATTGCTCAGAACATGAACTTGGAAAATGAAACTGGAACTTTACAAAACCCCCCGAAGCTTATGGGAATTGAGGAGTATTATGGTTGGAAAGATCGTTTTGAAAACTGGGTTCAAGCTAACCATTTGAGATCTTGGGAATGTGTTGAGAAAAAGTATGTGCTACCACGTACTGAGTTGGGAGTTGATAAGAAAATTTATGAATTTACAGATAAAGAACAAGACATGTACAAAGCAGAAAAGATGATGATCAGTTTACTTCAGCAAGCTATTAAAGAAGACATATTCATATTGCTTCAACATGATAAAACTTCACGTTCAATTTGGGAAGCACTTAGAATTAAATTTGAGGGAAACGAGAAGATGATTAAAAGTAAAAAGGCATTGCTTAAGAAAGAATTTGATCTATTCACAAGTCTGCCAGGAGAAGATACAAAGAAGTTGATTGAAAGATATTATCACTTAGTGCGTTCAATGTCTTTGTTAAGTATCAATAAAGAGCGAGAGGAATGGGTCGACAAATTAGCTGATGCTTTACCTCAGAAAGAGTGGGGTACATTTTTGATGATCTTAAAGAATACTGGAGAATATGATGGTTTGACAATTTCTCAGTTTATTGAAAAGATTGAAGGACAAGATCTAGAGCAACAAAAGATTGCAAGAATGAACAATCCAAGTGCACAACAAGATGTTAAGATGTACTACAAAGGGAGTTTTCAGAATATCGAAGCAAGTCCTAAAATTCAAACTGCTTTTAGTACAGGAAATTCATCTGAATCAGTCAATCAAAGTCCTAACAACATCAGTGGATTTTCTTCATACCCGAGTGTTAATCCAAAAGTTTCAAACTCAAGTCATCAATTTCAAAACTGAAACAGCAACAATGGTCATGTTTTACACTGTAATATTGCGTTGCATCTTCAGAATGGGCAAATTTTTTCTGAAGAAGTTGTTAAAAATCATATGGCGTTACTTGTGACATTATTGGAATCATATGAAGGGTTGGTTGCAGGAAGAATCGGAAATCCTATGTTGACTAAAGAGGATTACGATCAGATTGATGCTGAGGAAATGGAGCTGATGGATATTAAGTGGTGTTTAGCGAGTGTTTTGAGAAGAGCTGAAAAATTTAAGATAATTACAGGGAGAAATGATTTTATGGATGCAAATGTATCTACTTTGGGTTTTGATAAATCTAAAGTTACTTGTTTTCGATGCAGGGAAAAAGGTCATTTCAAGAGAGAATGTAAAAATCAAGAAGCAAGTGGAGCACATAATCCATTTGGTGGAAATGACTACTATCGGAAAGCTATTTATCAACAAATTGCTCATCAACCATATCAACAAAAAGAACCACAAACTGCACATGCAAAAATGATTGTAGAGGCAAATAAAAAAGCTTATTATGGTATCATTGATCAAGATGATGAAAAAGTTGCAGAAGGTTTCACTTGGGACAAATACATTCCACCTGATTAAAAAATAGCAGCTCTCATTGCACAAATAGTTCAAGAACCAGATTTGATGACAGAATGGATGAAAACGTTTACCAGTGATGAGAAAAATAAAAAAGAGTCTGTTTATTCAGATGAAAGTTCAGAAACAACAACAGTTTTTGATCAATCACCATCTGATTCTGGTTGTTCAGATGATAATTCAGAAAAGACAATAATTTTTTATCAATCTCCAACTGATGACAGTAGTGATGATGAGGAAGAAATGCATATTAATGTTGCAAAAATTCATTTATCTCCTGAAAGTTTTCAATTTTATTTTACAGATCGCTTGGAGAAGTTGAAGGAGAAACGAGCAGCAAAAGAACAGAAAAAGAAGAAATGTGATAGTGTTGTTCAAAATGAAGAAGTTAAAATTGTTGAGGAGAATGTTGAAACGGAGAAGGTGATTGAAGTTGAGAAAATTGTTGAAGTTGAGAAGATCATTGAAGTAGAAAAGATTGTTGAAGTTATCAAACCGTGTCTTAAATGCTTGGAATCTTGCAAGCAGTGTGAAGAGAAAGATGAAAAGTTGTGTGAATTTGACAAGATGAAAGAACAATTACTGTTCAATCTCAATTATGTGAAAGAGTCATATGATGTGCTAAACAGAACAGTAACTGGTCTTCAAAAGACGAATTCTGAGAGAGAAGATGCGTTGACAATGATGAATGCGGTAATGATGTCGAAGCAGAAAGCTATCAATCATTACATTGAAGAATGTGCAAAGTTGAAGCAAGAGTTGGAGACTGATCGAGAAAATTGAACATGAGAGAATTAGACGTTTATTGCAGAGTTATTCTAGTTCTGATTATTTGATTGATCGAATTTATCCAACTGTTGCAGGTTTTGAAGTATTTCAAGACAAGAAGCCTGAAGAAAAGGATACTGGTAAGAAACAAAGTGCAAATTATAACAAGTGTCCGCCTCCGATCTGGGAAGGTTATTCTCCCAGAAAACCAAATGAGGAGCAAGTAAAAAAGGCAGTCAATATAAAGCTAAAGTCCGAAATAACCAATGAATTACCAGAAAACATTGATATCACTTTTACATCATCTGACACTGATCATGAGTCCGAGTTAATAAAAAAGGTGGTCGATCAGGTGTTGGATAAAGATGAGGAGTCTGAGTCAAAGTCCGAGTCTGGGAATTCAAATTCGTCTGTCAAAAGTTCGAGTTCGTCGGTCAACAATTCAAAGACGTCGGTTAAACGGGTTTATAGTAAAGAATTTTTATTGTCAAAATCTAATTTGAATGATGAATTAATCAAAGTGGCATATACTTTGATTGATTCAGACAAATTATATTTTGATGAGGAATTTCCAATAAGAGGTGTTAAACCTGACATGATCAAAAAGGTTTTCAAACTAACAGAAATTAATATTTCTGAAATAAAAGATGTAAATCTTAATGAAAAACCTAAAAAGTATACTTCAAGAGTTCAACAACGATTAAACAAGAAAAAAGGTTACAGTTCTGGTTCTGGTTTTCAAAAGAAACCAAACCATAACGGTAATTTCAAAAAGAAAGGTCTTGGTTTTATTCCACCTGAAAATTATAAAAAATGATAAAACTTCTAAAACAAATACAAAATTTGTTTCAGGGACAAGCTGTGAAGAGGAATCAAAGAGCTCGTTCTGGAAACAATCAAACAAAGAATTCCTTGCTAAGAAGCAAGAGAGAATGAAGAATGGAGATTTTCAAAGAAAGGAGACAAAAACCCGTTACAAATGTAATGAAGTTGGTCACATTGCATGGAACTGTCCTCAAGTAACAAAAACCAAACAGGGAGTCTCAGAAAAACTTAAAGAAATAGTTGTTGATAAAACTGAACCACCAACTGAAAAATTTAAAGTTTTTAAAAACTCAACATATGAAGTTGGTGAATGTTCAAAGAAGTTTTACAGAAGAAGTGTGAATCTTGACAACCAAAAATGGGTTGTTAAGAAATCGGATGTGAAATCTGGCGATGAATCTGATTCCACAAAGTCAGAGGAGCCACAAGTTGAGGTTAAAGAAGAAAATTCAGTGCCTCTAATGGATGATGAGAACTTTCCACCATTGAGGGCTGAAAATTTTAAACAAAAAGTTGGTAAAGTTGAGATCTCGAATCAATTCTATTCTGAGAAGAAAGAATTTGATGTCGAAAAAGCTTTTAATGGAAATGTGAAAAAGATTTTTGGAAAAATTGTTGAGGGAAAAGTGAAAGGGGTAAAAGAATTTTATGAAACAAAGAACGCAACTTTTTACCCAAGTGAAGTTGAGGAGGAAACATCCAAGTTTGGTTAGGCTTGGATGACAGTTTTTCACAAGTAAAATCCTGACTTGCCGGAGCTCCCAGGTTGGTAAGTGTGGAGCAGGAATCGGCACATTTCTTGAGAAATTCACTTAGGTGATATTTCTACTTACAAATAGTAAATCAGGGACATTAAGTTGTCTTGATTTTCTACAAATGGTATTTGTTGATTGATCTAAAATTGTTAAATATTTCAAGTGGTTAAAGAAGAAAACAAGGTGATGAATTGATCCCCTAATCTACAAGTTTTTTTTTTAAAATAAACAAAACTAATTTTCCGGAAAAACCATTTTGATTAAAACAAACTTAAGTGTTTTGAAATCACTATGGGAAAATAGTTTGTTGTGAGGGGGAGTTCTGATTGTTTATGTCAAGTGGATGACGAATTGAAGTGATTTGATATCAGTTGTCACTTTATTTGTACAGTTTGTTTTCAAATTTTATTTAAATGATTTTGCATTTTAGGGGGAGTAAGAATTTTCAGAAAATCCAAAAACATTTGAAAATTTGAAAAAGTCGAAAACATGATAAAATCAAAAATGAGTTTTTGTTGATAAAAGAGGAAATGATAGTACATCAGTGGACATTCACTACATGCTAAAGAATTAGAAAGTCAAAATGTGATAAACGGTCTCACTGATGATATGCCAGTAGGTTTTTACACATTTAGTAGATTGTGATGAGATATAAACCTAAATTTCAAACTTGCTTATATCGTGGGGAACATTTCTCGGATATATGGGTAACCCCCGAAATCTTGTTTGAAAGGTCCCTCTTTCTGAAATACTAGGTCTTTATACTCAGTGATATCTGGGGTATTATCCTGGGTCTTCTGATTTTGCGAAAGCAATGGCCTAGTCACCGTATAATACTTTCTGCTTGCTTGAAATATAGCATCGCCCTCAGTACAAAAAATGATGAAACATTGAAAAATGCTAATCATGTGCTGTTGAAGAAAAGATTCTCTAAAGGGAACACACCTAAAGACGAGCCATCATCTCTCTGCTGAACGGAAGTTCTGACCTGAGCTCTCATGGCCTCGCATTTAACCCTTTACAGATATCATCTAGGTATACTCACCTGTAAGACTGAATATTGGGATCTGGATACGGGAGTATATTCTGAGGTGGGACACGCGATTAAGTTTAAAGTCATTAAAACACTAATCTCGTATCTCGAAACAGTTGAAATTTGTGTGAGAATTTAAATGGATCAGTATACTAACAATCTAAGTGAACCGTTTAGAACTTAAAATGTTTAAAGCTTAACGGTGTTGGTGATTTGTCTTGTAAACTGATATGATCCTCTTACACAAACTCACAAAAATTTTGGTCTGTATATATTTCTTTATTGCATTTCATCTATAGCAAAATCCAAAAAGATTTTAAATGTGTTTTAGCATAAATTTTGAAAAATTCAAAAAGATTTTTGACAACTGATGTTGGAGAGCTGATTTTCAAAATTCCAAGTGCTAAACATGATGAGCATTTCGTGAGGGGGAGTCTGTGTTTAAATAAGAAAAGATTTTGAATATTTGCTTACAAGTGGTCATCAGAAGTTTTTTTAAGTGTTAAATCATTCTATTTCTGCAAGTGATTGATAAATTTGTAAAATTTTAAATTTGTGAAATTTATTGTGGGGTAGAGAATGTGCAGGATAGACAGGTTTCAGATTCTGATTCTGAATGATAGAGAGCCAGGTTCCGATACCTGTGGTCTGTGTGATTTCAAAAAGCCAGACTGCGATCCCAGCATATCGAAAGGGGGAGTCTGAAGACACCTAAAGATTTGTTGGTGCAGAATTGTGAAAGAAAAGAAGAGAGAAGATTGTAAAAAGAAGCTCAAAGACTGACAAAGACTGAAAAATGTGAAGACTCGACACTTATGACTCGTCAACATTCAAGGGGGAGTCTGTTGATGCATGCGTCTGTCGACTTCGTCTTGTATCGAGTATTGTATTAAGAATGTTAGATCAGGGCACGTAGTTCAAGAAACTAGGGTTTTTGTTTAAGTATGTAATTTCGCTTGAAATATCATCTGCCACTTTCAAACGAAATTAGATATTATAATTTCGCTTGAAATGGCATGTGACACTTTCAAGCGAAATCAGCATGTCTATAAATAGCCCTCAAGCGAAATCATTTGTAACTTTCTTGTTTCCGGTACCGAAGTGCTGCCGATGTGTCTACTGATCTGAAATCGTGTTATATCAATAAAACAAGACATTTAGAAGTGAATCAAGCTGTTTTACAAGTCAATTCATCTGTTTCCGCCTCTTGAATTGATTAGAACTCTTCTGATTGACTCGTTTGTGTCACAAAACGATCCTACAGAATTGGATACGTGTCGTCACGTAATTTGGACGGAATTTTTGAGGTGTTACAGAAAGTCATTAGGAAATGCCTCAGAAAAGGATTACCCATGAGTATAATTCCTACAACCCGTTTTCGTGGGAATAGTAGCAGTTTTCTAGTAGTGATGGTTTTATCCTCTCTCACAAGAAATACATTCATGATCTTCTTATCTAGGCCAATATAACATAATGCAAGTTAACATCTACACTGATTACATGGTCTAAGAGTCTCACATTACATGGCGGCCACCCAGACCATTCTCCAACCGAGTACCGCACCCTTGTCGGTGCCTTACAATACCTTTCCCTTACCTGCCCGGATGTATCCTTCATAGTCAATAATTTATCCCAATTCATGCATGTTACTACATCCATTCACTGGATAACCCTTAAACTCCTTCCCTGTTACCTAAACAGAACCATCGACCATGGTATACTGATTAGACACCATTCACCTCTCAATTTACATGCTTTTACCGATGTCGATTGGGCTGGAGATAAAGATAACTGCCGGAGCTCTACAGGTTACGTTGTTTATCTAGGATCCAACCCCGTTACATGGAGCTCTAAACGCCAAAGTACTCTAGCTCGCAGCTTAACCAAGGCCAAATTCCACGCAGTTGCCTCCACTACAACAAAAATATAGTGGTGGTTGAGTTCTCTTCTACATGAGCTTGGTTTTCATCCAACAACATATTGTAACAACTTAAGGGCTACTACTTACTCTTCAAATCCAGTATTTCACTCGAGAAGGAAACATTTGGCATTGGATTTCCACTTTGTGAGAGAAAAGGTTCAAGTTGGTTCTTTACGGGTCACCCACATATCAGGAGATGATCAACTCACAGACGTACTCTCCTAAGACCATGGTTTCATCTTCTTTTATCCAAGGTTGGACTAATCTTTGAGAAGCCAGTTTTGCGGGGGCATATTATAACCCATAAGTACCTTCCCGCCATCACAAATTTGTATTTATCTTGTATTTCAAATTATTTGGATTAGTTAAATAGGTTGTTGTATTCCACCTTGTCTATCTCTAGTCTCCTAGGATATCTCTTGCTCTCTCTCACCCTTTTGGGTATGTATTGTACATACGACAGTGGCGGATCTAGAAAATCCGCATAAGGGTAATTTAAAAAAAAGGGTAACGAAATCGAAAAAATGTCAAATTTTTCCAAAATTTACACTAACGACCGAGTGTCACCGGAGCATCGAGTGGCAACGGACGTTACCCCTTGTAACATTGTAGGTCCGCCCCTGACAAACGATGTTTAATGAATGCATTGAAGAATATTTCCCCATCATCCAATTCTCTAAACCATTCACACAAACAACAATTAATCAATTTAAACTACTTGTTCTAAACTAGATAATCAATCTTGAAATCATATTCAAACAAATTCTAATCATTCACCCAAATCAATTCATAAAACCAAATGTTTAACAAAACTATAATTTTCAGACCATAAGAAGGCTATGGGTTAAATGGGCCGGGATTTAGAAATAAGCATGTTAGCCACAGAGCTTTAAATGGGCCTGGATTTAGAAATCAGAAGCCTGTCCTGATTTTGGACTTAAGTACCTAAACTTATATATAAACATAATAAGGCTGTGCGTTACCAACTCAGGTTCTTATTAAAGTTGCAACTTTCTGGCGTTAGGGAGCGTGTAACACCACCCAATGGGGCATTAAACCCTGACGTTAAAGAGGTGGATGCTGGTAGTAGGGGTGTCAGGCTCGAGAGCTACTCGTGATCTACTCAGTTAAAAGCTCAAACAAGCCGAGCCTTAATAAGCTCGAGTCCAAGCTCAAGCCTCGTTTAGTTATCAAGCCCGAGCTCGAGCCTGATATACAAAGCTCGTTTAGGTCCAAACAAAATTTTAGTTTTTTTTACATATATTATAACGATGATTATAACCTAATCCTAAAAAGCCCAAGCTTCGGTTTTAACTTAGGTCCGTATAATTTAAATTAATAACATTGGTGAGCCGAGCTTTGGCTTCTTTAAGCGGTATCAAAACGACCTCAAGCCGAGATTTTTGCTCGTTTGAGATTGTTATCAAAATAGCTCGAGCCAAGTTGAACCGAGCTCGTGTTTTGGGTTTTACTAGCAAGCCGAGCTCGAGGACAAATTAGTAGATTCGAACCGAGCTGAGCTCGAGTTTCATAAAAACATGACGATGCTCGAGTCTAGTCGGGCTCGGGCTCGGCCCCACTCGTTTACACCCCTACTTGGTAGGGTGACCAGATGTAACACCACGGAAAAACGTGTCCAATTATATATAGACACGTGTCATAAACTCCAAAGGTGTGAAAGATTTCATTTGAAAGGCCAAAGTTGTCGAATAACGAAACTATGAAACCACAGGGACTAAAAGTGTCAACATGCCAAACTTGTGCCTCTGAATGACCTAACACGATGAATATATTCTTGATTGAGTGATTGATTGGATATGAGAAGCCGTTTATGGAAATAATCGGGAGATTATTATATTACAAGGGTTAAACGTGTCAACATGTCAATTCTGACCTCTGAGTGACCTTTTAATGAAACCGAGGCTTCGAAATATTCAAATATACTCTTAAGAATAAGTGGTATAAATTTCAAGTGGTTTCGATATCGTTAAGCGTGATTTCAAAACTTTGGGCCAAAAGTGTAAACTTGACGAAACTTGCTTCCATAGTGATATTTAACGAACCCGAGCCTAACGGAGTTTGTTTATATATCCTTGGGCCCCAAGAAAATAATTACAAGGGTCTCTTATGCCAAAAATCATGCTAAAAAGGGTTAAAAACGCCAAGGGACTGATTCTGCCAGCTTTGAAACTTGTTTGGCCAGTAAACCAGTCCCAGGCGGCCCGCATTATATTAAGCAAAACCTGAAGCGGGCCGCATCAGGTCCCCAGCGTCAGAAAATGACCTGCAGCTACGGGTTTGCATCTTCCACCGCCTTAGTCTAGATTGTATCGACCTAGGGAGTTGTAAGTCGGTTTAAATGAGTAGCTAGGACACTTGGGTCGATCCTGGAGCTTCCTATTACACCTGGAGATGATCTAGACTCAAGAATTTGACTATATAATGGGACTAGTTCATGTGTTCATAACACACATTTGCAACAATTCATTGTGGGACTTGCTCTGGAGCTTCCAGCTGATAGAAGAGGATAATCAAGTGTAGAAAAGTTTGCTAGGACCTTAAGTAAGCTTCTAATTACTTGTTTAGTCATCTAATTTAGTCTAATTACTCTAAAGTCAAACTTATCTTAAAATTAGTTTGACTTTCGTTTTAATTACATGTGGCTTAACCACTGATCAAATTGAAAGTGGTTTTAAGACCACATTAGTGTAGGTGATTAACCCTTAAAAGGGCACCTCCTAATTATCTCGTTTGACTGGTCAATTGTCGGGTCAAAGTAGTTTGACAAAAAGTCAAACTGGGCAGAATGTGTAAATATGATTAAAATTAATAAACCAAAGGTTCTAAATTATATTTTAACATTCTAATGACTTGGTAATTAATATTAAAGCATGTTTTATCAGTCCTAACCCGACAATTAATAGTCAAAGGTCAATTATTAACCGAAAGTCACAAAAGCTTGACTTTGCTTTGACTTTCAGTTCTGACCCGTTTAAGCTTAATGCACCCATGTTTTAAGCTTCCATTAGGACCACATTACTTAGTAGTATAATCCCCTGGAATTATATTACATAGTACCTAATGGTTTGAATTATATGCACTTGATTGTAATTATGCTTAATAATGCCATAAACGCCCTTTTTACTTACAACTGAGATTTTTAACAATGTGATTGGATTAAAACCTTTGCTACTGATATTTATACATGTCCTAAAAATTTGACACCAATTGGAGGTCTAAAATGGGAGTTATGCTCAATAACGTAATTAAGGGACTTTTTAGTAATTAAATGGCGTAATTAGTATGAAGTCTATCTAAACCTTATTTTTGACACCAAACCTCATACCTACCGATGTGAAATAATATTTTGGGAATATTAAAGATTTTTAATTGTTTTTAGATTGAGCATAACATAGGATTATAGCTTAATTTCGGTAAATGCCGGTTTTACCCTTTTCATGCATAAAATGAGTTATAAATATCTTTTTAGTGCCAAACCTTTTGCTACTGATTTCTTATAATAAATAAAGTATTTTGAACTTTATAAACTGATTAAAAACTCAGATTTACAATATTAACCCGAATACCCCTTTAAACCGCCTTTTAAGCATTTTTAGTACATAGTATGGGTCAAAACTATATTGGACATATAAAACTCATTACCTACTGATATTTTAAGTTAATTTATATAATTATACAGTAAGTTAAAGTTTCTAAACTCAGAAGTCTATTTTTGACCTTTAAAGCATACGTAAAATTTCCAAAATGCCCCTACGGGACATAGTTTGGATATATGAGATAATTTTCACATATATAAACTATCCTACTGTAATAACATATAAAAATACATATTTTACTGATGTAATCAGGTCTGAAACTCAGTTGCATAATTAAACTCTTTTATGGACATTAAAATTACCAAAATGCCCTTATGGGACTTGTTTTGGTTTAAATGAAATTTTGGGCATATATGTTAATATCTTACTGATGTATTAACATATTTTAAGCATAATAATGATTAAGAATTGTGTATAATTTATTTGGTTACCCGTTGCGCATTTACGCGTTCGGATCGGCTTATGTGACTAGTTTACATAAAATAGTCGAAACGGGTCAAACCTTTTCATTTAATCCTCAAATTCCAGAATGTATTTAGTTTACCCATATTATACAAGTATCCAAGCTTGTCGGGTCTAAATCTCATTCTATTCCGTTCTCCGCTTAATCTAGCGTTTAGAACCGTAAGGTTTCTTTCTAGCTAGCCGGTCTAAGTCCTTGACTAAAGTAAAGACCCGTTAGCATCCTAATAGGTTAATAAACCTTCTATACAGATTAAATAGCTTCCGGTAGAAGGTGCCTTCGAAAAGCTTTAAGATTTTTACTGCTAGCATCAGGTAAATACTTTTAACTTATTTTCCCTATACGGGCTTGGGATATGGTATTATAATAATACCACTTGGTCGGGTATGAAATCATTTAATCGGATTGTGATTAATAAATTACATAACCCGTTTTAATCTGTCTTGTTTGATAACATAAGCATTGGGGGTTAACGACCGTGTCCTGGATATCCTCGGCTCATTTATTTAAAAATGGCCACGACCTATGCACGGGGTGTAGGCATACACCTGACAGATGAAAATGCTAAATATAAACCCACATGTTGGGGATAACTCCTTTGTGGGTTCTACAAGTGGTGAGTCGGTTAATCACGACCGGCTTCCAACCGGCCCCAATTGTATGACAAACATAGAAATCTGTGTACAAGATTATATTTAAATAATTGTCCCAAGTTATAAAAGATTTTGTGCCATGTGCATTCAACCCAATTTTCAAACCTTTTCAAAAAAGTCAGTTAATTGTATTTACCAGTGTAAACTGACGTATTTTCTTAAAGACTGATTTGACAGGTACCTCTCGAAATAGGCTGGAGCTATAGGGTGTCTTTAAAGGATCTTGCAAGTCCATAAGATGCATGCAGTCTGTCTTTTGTTTTCTTTTGTATTTGTTTATGATCCGCCTGTGGATCTTATTACATTCCAGTCTGTACATTCATAAACTCGAACACACAGACAGTATGGTTTGTAATAGTTTATTCACCCAGACTTCCGCTGTGCTATTATATTGTGTGTATTGACTATGATGATATCAACTACGTCACGATACTCCCCGCCGGGCCCACCGGTAATATGTGGAAATATCGGGGTGTGACAGGTTGGTATCAGAGCCAACATTGAGTGAATTAAACACTAGCCCTTTTGTGTTTAATCTCAATGATACAATAAGCACATTCCTTAGACTCTCGAGTCTAGGCAAATGACTTAGGATTTTAGTCTTAACCTTCCTTTTATTGCTTTATTATATTTACTTGTTTTGACAGGAAAATGCCTCCAAGACTAAGGGGACGAGGCAAGGGACCTATGCGTGGAGGACCCTCTAGTAGCTCCGGACCTTCTCACAGGCGCACTCCATCCGATTCACTTACCGGTTCCGACTCCAAGGATAATTGGAGCCATAACCCTGAACCAGCGAGACATTCTGTCTCGTTGGGATCCTCACCGGCAGACCCTCCTTATTTTGGGATGCCCAATCTGAACGAACCTCATCATTCTCCCCTTTTGTTAGGAACCCATCAATCCAACCAATCATACCACTCTTACCAATCTCAACCTTTTCACCAATCAGATTCCACTTACTCACCTTCACAATTCAATCCTAACGCTTACATTAATGACTTTTTGGGCTATAACCCTTTAGGACCTGAGGATCATTTTTCACAAGAGATGGAGATGGATGACGACCCAGACCCGGATTTGCAAACTGGTACACCAGGGCACCCGATTAGTATCTCTAGCGGATCTCCATTTGTGGGATCACCGTACAATGGGCCCGACTCATTCCAGGAAAAGATGGGCCAGTATGACTGGTATTTCACGCCTTCATACCATAGCTCACCTAGCCAACCTCCCTTGGATGAGCCACAGCTTCGAGCGGTTACCCCACCACCCTTGCCAGTTGAGGATCCACCTCAACAACCTCCCGCGCCACCTAGAAGAGGGAGGAATGCTAGGATGTCGGTTCGTGGGGGACCAAGGTTTTCATCTCCTCGTGGCTCAAGCTCGTATCCTGCTATCCCAGAAAACCCTCAGTTGGGTGAGTCGTCACGCACTGTGACAGAAGATAACCTTCCGCCAGTTTCACACGCACCACTTCAACCACCGTCAGGTTTTGACAACCCTATCCCGACCTACCCAGGATCATCTGGGTATAACCCGTCTGGATACCCATCCGACTATGGGACTCAGGATCCGTATCTTTCAGCTGCCCAATATTATCATCATTTCCCTTCTTCCTACCCACTACACTATCCTACTAGATACCCACCGCAGGATTCTCAATACCCGCCATACCATCAACCTCCTCCGTATCAGCAGCAGCAAACTCAGGAGATTTTAGAGAGGTTGGAGAGGGTTGAACATAAGGCTCACGAAAATAAGAAAAAGCATAATGGTTTTGTTAAGGGCCTTATGAACCTTCTCAAGGGTAAGAAGAAATAGGGTGATGTTTGGGTTGTTTTGCTTGTTTTGTAATAAAGTCCCTGCGAGGACGTTTGTTTCGTTTTCATGTATCAAGTCCCTGCGCGGACTTATTTCTATTTTCGTATGCCCCTGCGTGGGCAATGTTTTTCAGTATGCCCCTGCGTGGGCAATGTTTTTCAATAACCCCTGTGGGGGGAAATTTGTGTTGTTTTCTCAAAGTCCCTTTTTGGGCAACGTTGTAACCGTATCGTGATTTTAATGCAGTTATTTTGGTTTTAATATAGTATGCCATACTACTTTATTTAAAATTTTATTTAAATCCGTCTAAGAAACTCTTAGAGGTATAACCTAGCCAGAAATATTAATTGGTTATGATGGTACAACCTTTTTAAGATATGACTCCCTGTTAACATCTGAAAACATGTTAACAATCTTGCATTGTGCGATACGAGAAATCACACAATCTTCCTAAAATTTGGATTTTTCCATGTCACTATTATTATTAGCCTATATGATCATCATGAATCATGGCTAATAAACATCTATAAGATGTATACACCACACATCCATTAGAGATGTATGCATATAAGCAAAGGTGTAATGAAGACAATGAAAGTTCTATTTGTGAATTTCTTGTCAAAAAGGCGATGAACTTTGTTCGACCCTTAAATAATCATTGATCCAGAGGATCTTTGGTTATAGTAAATCGTCCGTGTGACAAGCTTTTCTAAGCTATTTAAATGTCCCTTAAGACGAACTTTGTATAATATGAATATCTCTATGATTATTATTTTAATGGTTTATATGGTTTAATAATACCATGACCATCTACTCATCAATATGATGATCTAATATGTAAATTAAATATATCATCTATGTTTGATATAGTACTCAGAAATGGCTGGCTCGGACGAAGCAAGCAGTCATCCTTCAGAAGGCGACAAAACCAGAATTAATATCACTGGTGCCGATCTGCAGGCAATGATTACCGCAGCAGTTTCTCAAGCGGTGGATGCTAAGTTTAAAGAGCCTAGTATCGTTAGGTCTCAAACTCATTCGAAATCCCATTCTCAACCCCACTCTAATAAGAAAAGTGAGTCTCAGCACTCATCTAACCAGGGTGATAAACCCAAGAAGCAATTAATCCTCAAGCCAACTTCTAGGTATGCCAAAGGTTGTACCTACAAGTATTTTGTCTCTTGTAAGCCCCGGGATTTCACTGGGGAAAAGGGAGCAATAGATTGCATGAAATGGTTAGATGAGATGGAAACGGTAATAGACATAAGCGGTTGTGCTAAGGAGGATGTGGTTATGTTTGTATCACAATCTTTCAAGGGTGATGCCCTCACATGGTGGAAAGCCTTAGTACAGTCTACTGGGAAGGTTCACTTGTATAATCTTTCATGGGAGAAGTTTGTAGATCTTGTAAAAGACACTTACTGCCCTCAACACGAAGTTGAGATGATAGAATCAGATTTCCTCACCTTAGTAATGAAGGATCTAGATTGTAGGTCCTATGTGACTAGTTTCAACTCTATGTCAAGGTTGGTACCATACTTAGTCACTCCAGAACCCAAACGCATCGCGCGTTTTATTGGTGGCTTGGCCCCTGAAGTGAAGGGAAATGTTAGGGCCTCAAAGCCAGCCACCTATAGATCCGCTGTGGATCTATCCTTATCCCTCACTTTGGATATTGTGAGGAGTAGGCCGAAAAAGGCGAATGATGAGGGAAAGAGGAAACGAGAGGAAGACAAGTCTCCTCAGTCGAACAAAAAGGGCAAAGGGAACTCTAGTTCCAAAAAGGGGCAGTCGAGTGACAAGCCTAGATGTAAGACTTGTAGCAAAAGGCATTTCGGGAAATGCAATCAAGATCCACAAGCTAAACCTTGTGGGATCTGCAAAAAGAAAGGGCACAAGTCTGTTGAGTGCCGAAATATAAAGGATGCAACCTGCTACGGTTGTAATGAAAAGGGGCACATCAAAACCAATTGCCCCAAGAATGCAAAGAAGACCGAGGAAGCAAAGAAAAACAATGCAAGAGTTTTTCAGTTGCAAGCAAAGGAAGTAGTGAATGACGAGAATGTCATAACAGGTACCTTCCTCGTAAATAATAATTATGCTAGAGTCTTATTTGATTCCGGTGCTGATAAGTCTTTTGTAGACCATAAATTCTGTAAGTCATTGAATCTGCCTATTAAGACTCTAGACATAAAATACGAGGTAGAACTTGCTGATGGTACCTTAGAAACAGTTTCCACTCTTCTTAATGAATGTTCCATATCCATTAAGAATCACTCTATCCCGCTATCTCTCTTGCCAATGAAATTGGTTGGGTTTGATATAGTTTTAGGCATGGATTGGTTGTCGCATAACCAAGCCCAAATTGCCTGTGATAAAAAGCTAGTCATTGTCAAAACCCCTTCTGGTGAATCGGTCGCCATTCAGGGAGATACTCAATATGGATTGCCTAGCAATATGTCTATTCTTAAGTTAGCGCAGTGTATGAAAAGTGGACGTGTCATTTACATGGCGCAAGTGACTGTGAATGAACCTAAGCCTAAAATTGAAGACATTCCGATTATCTCTGAATACCCTGATGTCTTTCCTGACGAATTACCTGGATTACCTCCTGAGAGGCAAGTAGAGTTCAGGATAGACATTATACCAGGATCAGCACCTATAGCACGAGCTCCTTATCGCCTAGCGCCTACGGAAATGAAAGAGCTCAGAACTCAATTGGATGAATTGTTGGAGAAAGGTTTCATACAACCTAGTTCTTCCCCTTGGGGAGCTCCAATATTATTTGTGAAAAAGAAGGACGGATCAATGCGTCTATGCATTGATTACCGTGAGCTAAACAAGGTAACAATTAAGAATCGTTATCCTTTACCCAGGATCGATGATTTATTTGATCAGCTCCAAGGAGCGAGCTTCTTTTCAAAAATTGATTTGAGATCCGGGTATCATCAACTTAAGGTTAGAACTGAAGATGTATCTAAGACGGCATTCAGGACGAGGTATGGACACTTCGAATTTTTAGTGATGCCCTTTGGGCTCACTAACGCTCCAGCAGCATTCATGGATCTCATGAATAGAGTCTGCAAACCATACTTAGACAAGTTTGTCATTGTCTTCATAGATGATATACTTATCTATTCTCGTAATAAGGATGATCACGAGAAGCATCTTCGGTGCATTTTAGGGTTACTGCGACAGGAGAAGTTGTATGCTAAATTCTCCAAGTGCGAGTTTTGGCTTCGCCAAGTCCAATTTCTTGGACATGTCGTTAGTGAGAAAGGCATCCAGGTGGATCCTGCCAAAGTAGAAGCTGTTATGAATTGGGATACACCCAAGACTCCAACTGAAATCCGCAGCTTTCTAGGGTTAGCAGGTTATTATAGGAGATTCATTGAAAACTTCTCAAGGATAGCCTCACCATTAACTTCCTTGACCCGTAAGAAAGTTAAGTTTGATTGGGGTCTAAAACAACAAGAATCCTTCGAGATTCTTAAGCAAAGGTTGAGCAATGCTCCGGTACTAACTTTACCTGATGGAATTGAAGACTTTGTCGTATACTGTGATGCTTCACACACCGGGATGGGTTGTGTGCTCATGCAGCGAGGCAAGGTGATTGCCTACTCATCACGACAACTGAAAGTGCATGAGAAAAATTACACCACCCACGATCTGGAGTTGGGTGCCGTTGTATTCGCACTCAAGTTGTGGAGACATTATTTATATGGAACTAAATGTGTGATATTTTCTGATCACAAAAGTCTCCAACATTTGTTCAATAAAAAAAGAACTCAATATGAGACAACGTCGTTGGATGGAAACCTTAAACGACTATGATTGCGAGATTCGCTACCATCCTGGTAAAGCGAATGTGGTCGCGGATGCTCTAAGCCGAAAGGAAAGAGTTAAGCCAATTAGGATCAATGCCAAGAGCATTGAGTTGAAGAATAGTCTGAGTGAAAGACTATTAGCTGCACAGAAGGACGCCGTTTTGGAAGACAACCTTCCAAATGAAAATTTAGGTAAAATTTTCGACCAGTTAACACCTGGGAAGGATGGAATCCTTAGGATGAATGAAAGAATTTGGGTTCCTATTCATGGAGGACTTCGAGAGGTAATCCTCCAGGAAGCCCACAATTCCAAATACTCAGTTCACCCGGGCGGTGACAAAATGTATCATGATTTAAAGGCTAATTATTGGTGGATAGGTTTAAAGAAATCTATTGCTACCTATGTAGCTAAGTGCCTGACTTGTGCTCAGATAAAAGCTGAACATCAAAAGCCATCTGGTCTGCTTCAACAACCAGAACTTCCCACATGGAAGTGGGAAATGGTAACTATGGACTTTATAACCAAGTTACCCAAGACAAGGCACGGAAATGATACAATATGGGTTATTGTGGATAGACTGACTAAGTCAGCGCATTTCTTACCCATTAAGGAGACTCATAGCTCCGATAAATTAGCCCAGTTGTATGTAGACAAGATTGTGGCTCTACATGGTGTACCGGTGGCTATTATCTCGGATAGAGATACTAGATACACCTCTCATTTTTGGAAAAGTTTCCAACAATCTTTGGGCACACGTTTGAACTTTAGTACCGCCTACCATCCTCAGACGGATGGACAGAGTGAGTGTACGATTCAAACATTAGAAGACATGCTGCGAGCATGTGTCATTGATTTAGGAGGTAGTTGGGATGATCATCTACCCTTAATCGAGTTCTCCTATAATAATAGCTACCATACCAGCATTCAGGCTGCACCTTTTGAGGCATTGTATGGTAGGAGATGCAGAACGCCTGTCTGTTGGGCAGAAGTAGGAGAAGCTCAGTTGTCAGGACCTGAGATAGTCCTTGAAACAACGGACAAGATTGTCCAGATTCGTGATCGCTTAAAAGCTGCCAGGGATAGGCAGAAGAGCTATGCTAATGGGAAGCGAAGGTCTCTAAAATTTGAAATAGGCGATAAAGTTTTACTGAAAGTATCACCCTGGAAAGGTGTGATGCGTTTTGGTAAGAAGGGTAAGTTGAGCCCTAGGTATATTGGACCATTAGAGATTATCGAATGTGTCGGTAGTGTAGCTTATAAGCTGAACTTGCCGGAGGAGCTAAGTGGGATTCATAATGTGTTTCACATTTGTAATCTCAAGAAATGCTTAGCCGATGAATCTCTAACAATGTCTCATAAGGACGTGCAAATTGATGAAAGTTTGAGATTTGTTGAAAAACCTATATCGATCGAGGATCGACAGGTTAAAAGGCTCCGAAGAAAGCAAGTACCTATAGTAAAGGTTAAATGGGAAGCCCGTAGAGGTCCCGAGTATACGTGGGAAGTCGAGTCCACTATGAAGCAGAAATACCCTTACTTATTTCAGTAAATCTCGGGGTCGAGATTTCTTTTAAGGGGGTGAGGATGTAACACCACGGAAAAACGTGTCCAATTATATATAGACACGTGTCATAAACTCCAAAGGTGTGAAAGATTTCATTTGAAAGGCCAAAGTTGTCGAATAACGAAACTATGAAACCATAGGGACTAAAAGTGTCAACATGCCAAACTTGTGCCTCTGAATGACCTAACACGATGAATATATTCTTGATTGAGTGATTGATTGGATATGAGAAGCCGTTTATGGAAATAATCGGGAGATTATTATATTACAAGGGTTAAACGTGTCAACATGTCAATTCTGACCTCTGAGTGACCTTTTAATGAAACCGAGGCTTCGAAATATTCAAATATACTCTTAAGAATAAGTGGTATAAATTTCAAGTGGTTTCGATATCGTTAAGCGTGATTTCAAAACTTTGGGCCAAAAGTGTAAACTTGACGAAACTTGCTTCCATAGTGATATTTAACGAACCCGAGCCTAACGGAGTTTGTTTATATATCCTTGGGCCCCAAGAAAATAATTACAAGGGTCTCTTATGCCAAAAATCATGCTAAAAAGGGTTAAAAACGCCAAGGGACTGATTCTGCCAGCTTTGAAACTTGTTTGGCCAGTAAACCAGTCCCAGGCGGCCCGCATTATATTAAGCAAAACCTGAAGCGGGCCGCATCAGGTCCCCAGCGTCAGAAAATGACCTGCAGCTACGGGTTTGCATGTTCCACCGCCTTAGTCTAGATTGTATCGACCTAGGGAGTTGTAAGTCGGTTTAAATGAGTAGCTAGGACACTTGGGTCGATACTGGAGCTTCCTATTACACCTGGAGATGATCTAGACTCAAGAATTTGACTATATAATGGGACTAGTTCATGTGTTCATAACACACATTTGCAACAATTCATTGTGGGACTTGCTCTGGAGCTTCCAGCTGATAGAAGAGGATAATCAAGTGTAGAAAAGTTTGCTAGGACCTTAAGTAAGCTTCTAATTACTTGTTTAGTCATCTAATTTAGTCTAATTACTCTAAAGTCAAACTTATCTTAAAATTAGTTTGACTTTCGTTTTAATTACATGTGGCTTAACCACTGATCAAATTGAAAGTGGTTTTAAGACCACATTAGTGTAGGTGATTAACCCTTAAAAGGGCACCTCCTAATTATCTCGTTTGACTGGTCAATTGTCGGGTCAAAGTAGTTTGACAAAAAGTCAAACTGGGCAGAATGTGTAAATATGATTAAAATTAATAAACCAAAGGTTCTAAATTATATTTTAACATTCTAATGACTTGGTAATTAATATTAAAGCATGTTTTATCAGTCCTAACCCGACAATTAATAGTCAAAGGTCAATTATTAACCGAAAGTCACAAAAGCTTGACTTTGCTTTGACTTTCAGTTCTGACCCGTTTAAGCTTAATGCACCCATGTTTTAAGCTTCCATTAGGACCACATTACTTAGTAGTATAATCCCCTGGAATTATATTACATAGTACCTAATGGTTTGAATTATATGCACTTGATTGTAATTATGCTTAATAATGCCATAAACGCCCTTTTTACTTACAACTGAGATTTTTAACAATGTGATTGGATTAAAACCTTTGCTACTGATATTTATACATGTCCTAAAAATTTGACACCAATTGGAGGTCTAAAATGGGAGTTATGCTCAATAACGTAATTAAGGGACTTTTTAGTAATTAAATGGCGTAATTAGTATGAAGTCTATCTAAACCTTATTTTTGACACCAAACCTCATACCTACTGATGTGAAATAATATTTTGGGAATATTAAAGATTTTTAATTGTTTTTAGATTGAGCATAACATAGGATTATAGCTTAATTTCGGTAAATGCCGGTTTTACCCTTTTCATGCATAAAATGAGTTATACATATCTTTTTAGTGCCAAACCTTTTGCTACTGATTTCTTATAATAAATAAAGTATTTTGAACTTTATAAACTGATTAAAAACTCAGATTTACAATATTAACCCGAATACCCCTTTAAACCGCCTTTTAAGCATTTTTAGTACATAGTATGGGTCAAAACTATATTGGACATATAAAACTCATTACCTACTGATATTTTAAGTTAATTTATATAATTATACAGTAAGTTAAAGTTTCTAAACTCAGAAGTCTATTTTTGACCTTTAAAGCATACGTAAAATTTCCAAAATGCCCCTACGGGACATAGTTTGGATATATGAGATAATTTTCACATATATAAACTATCCTACTGTAATAACATATAAAAATACATATTTTACTGATGTAATCAGGTCTGAAACTCAGTTGCATAATTAAACTCTTTTATGGACATTAAAATTACCAAAATGCCCTTATGGGACTTGTTTTGGTTTAAATGAAATTTTGGGCATATATGTTAATATCTTACTGATGTATTAACATATTTTAAGCATAATAATGATTAAGACTTGTGTATAATTTATTTGGTTACCCGTTGCGCATTTACGCGTTCGGATCGGCTTATGTGACTAGTTTACATAAAATAGTCGAAACGGGTCAAACCTTTTCATTTAATCCTCAAATTCCAGAATGTATTTAGTTTACCCATATTATACAAGTATCCAAGCTTGTCGGGTCTAAATCTCATTCTATTCCGTTCTCCGCTTAATCTAGCGTTTAGAACCGTAAGGTTTCTTTCTAGCTAGCCGGTCTAAGTCCTTGACTAAAGTAAAGACCCGTTAGCATCCTAATAGGTTAATAAACCTTCTATACAGATTAAATAGCTTCCGGTAGAAGGTGCCTTCGAAAAGCTTTAAGATTTTTACTGCTAGCATCAGGTAAATACTTTTAACTTATTTTCCCTATACGGGCTTGGGATATGGTATTATAATAATACCACTTGGTCGGGTATGAAATCATTTAATCGGATTGTGATTAATAAATTACATAACCCGTTTTAATCTGTCTTGTTTGATAACATAAGCATTGGGGGTTAACGACCGTGTCCTGGATATCCTCGGCTCATTTATTTAAAAATGGCCACGACCTATGCACGGGGTGTAGGCATACACCTGACAGATGCAAATGCTAAATATAAACCCACATGTTGGGGATAACTCCTTTGTGGGTTCTACAAGTGGTGAGTCGGTTAATCACGACCGGCTTCCAACCGGCCCCAATTGTATGACAAACATATAAATCTGTGTACAAGATTATATTTAAATAATTGTCCCAAGTTATAAAAGATTTTGTGCCATGTGCATTCAACCCAATTTTCAAACCTTTTCAAAAGAGTCAGTTAATTGTATTTACCAGTGTAAACTGACGTATTTTCTTAAAGACTGATTTGACAGGTACCTCTCGAAATAGGCTGGAGCTATAGGGTGTCTTTAAAGGATCTTGCAAGTCCATAAGATGCCTGCAGTCTGTCTTTTGTTTTCTTTTGTATTTGTTTATGATCCGCCTGTGGATCTTATTACATTCCAGTCTGTACATTCATAAACTCGAACACACAGACAGTATGGTTTGTAATAGTTTATTCACCCAGACTTCCGCTGTGCTATTATATTGTGTGTATTGACTATGATGATATCAACTACGTCACGATACTCCCCGCCGGGCCCACCGGTAATATGTGGATATATCGGGGTGTGACACCAAGCAAACATTTTCTTTCCTTTTTAAAATAAATCTATTAGCTTTAAATATTATTTTAGTAAATGGGGGACAATGAAAATTTGTAAAATCGTTACACAGTAAAGATAACTTTTTTTAGTGAGAGCTCATGAGTATGTGACACTGATGTGACAGAAACTTTATGATAGTGATATAAATCATTACGGTAACACAGAGCTTAAAATGGGAACTAAAGTTTTGGGCCCTTTCATGGTGATGGCCGCCTTAACTCATCTTTTAAGCAATGGAGCAGGCCCTGTATAAAAACAAGAA